>JAXQQM020092976.1:0-107126 GCA_034641835.2 Pinus albicaulis
TAGAGGTGGAAGATATTTACTTTATTACTGGACTCTCTCGAAGAAGAGACCCAGTAGATTTACATGGCAAGCCTTTGGGAGGGCTTACAGTAGATGATTATGTCCACGTCTATTGTGTAGAGGGATCTCAAAAAGTAGGGAATCAAATTGCAATCAAAGATTTATCAGAGCTGCATATGAAAATTCTCCTTTTCACCATTTGCAGGGTGGTAGGATCTGCTTCCTTACACCAGGCGTCGATGACACAGATGAGTATAGCTGTGGAATGCTTAGTTCACCTCTTTGATTGGTGTACAACTCTACTGACAAACATGAAAAAACAATTGACCTCCATCCAGAAATCTAAAACAAAACATTTTGGGTATGGAACGATTTTGATGACATTCTTCTTTGAGAAGATTCCAGGGCTTCGACCCAAAGTGATCTCATCGATCAACAACCCTAGAGATCCAAGAATAGCCCGATGGGCTGATCTGATGAAGAGATTGGGGGGAAGTGAAGTTTTCCAAACCACATGGGACAACGAGTTCTTCCAATGGTGGGAAGAATAGGTTATCGCAGTGGATGATTATCCCTATGCTGGGATGGATTTTCGCGGTGATCCAGACCTAGTCCTTCCACCCAGCGCAGCATGGGGTGCAATCGGTGACACTGCAATTTTTGATTATATGATTTTTGATTGATTTTTTCAATATATGTGAAAAATGAAAAACAAACATGTTTTTGATTGGATTCCGAATGACTTACAAAATTATGTGATGACCATGATACAGATATGGGACCAATGCGTCCTGAAGGATACCCACGGCACAAACGTCGCAGAGGCGAAGCGGATGCTGAAGACCCTGGCAGAACCCTACATGCCGTTCAGAGAAACTTGGAGAGTTTAACTCGCTAAGTGCCTATGTCTGCAGTAGAGGATCTACCAGAGGCTATCCAGAGACGGATAGTCGGGGTACAACGAGACTGGGTGTGGTTATTCCGCCGTGTGGCTACTGCGATCGTGTTCTATAGGAACACAAATGTTGGGCAGGGACCATAGATTTTATCAGATGACTGTACTATATTTTTGATACTGAACATTATCGGGCATAAGCCCTAATTTTGTGGGACATATGGATCCAAATTTTTGTATAGTTTTTTGAACACTCTGATGATATATACATATATACAACGGTTTATGATGCGATGAAACAAATGTATGAAAATGTATGATGATTTTGATGATTTAATTAAAGTATTGAATGATTAATATGCTAGTCAATTGCCTGATTAGCTAATGAGTCTGCCATCCAATTGTCAGCTCGAGGAATATGAATAAATGTTATAAATTGGAATGATCTTTGTAACAAACGTACCCTCAAAAACAACCGGAGTAAAAATGGATCCCGGACCCGATACGTATTGTTCATCTGCAACACCACCCGCTGGGAGTCCAAGAAAAATACGAACGAATCAACACCCGAAGATATTGCTTCTGAGAGTAGATAAATGACTGCAGTGTATTCTGCTACGTTGTTGGAAGTAGGACCAATGCAGATCGCTCTTGAAATTAACAGCTGACCAGATGGATAATGAAGTACCCAAGCCGCGGAAGCCAAGTTCCGGGTGTGTCTACTAGCACCATCGACGAAACCATAATGACTCATGACATCCAACACAACCTGCCAAAGCAGAGCAAAAACATCAGCATCACATACAAAACCGAAAACTTAGATATGTACAAAACAACCCATAAAATATATACAAAAAGCAAGATGCCAGGCCAAGGCCTAGGCATAATACCTTTTCAGATAGAGCCCATTTTTGGGCTCCGCCAACTCATTTCCCTCAAAATCAACCAAGGTATAAGCTCCTTTTTTGAGGACCTTTTTAACGATGAAGGGGCCATACCACATAGATTTAAACTTACCTGCCCCCAAGGCATCCTTCTCCTGGGCATAAACCAGAACAAGGTCTCTTTCGGAGAAAACCCTAGGTTTGACCACTTTATCGTACTGAACTTTTACCCGTTTCTTGTGTGCCTCGTTCATCGTGGCAGCAGCTCGACGTTGCTTATCAAGATGTTCCAGATGAAGGAGGCGTTCTTCAAGTCTAGAAGTGTCAGGAAGAAGCTCTACAGCTAACTTAAGAGAAGGAATCTCACACTCGATGGGAAATATGGATTCCAACCTGTAAGCTAGTTGAAACGGAGGAAAACCAGTTGCAGTTTTTACTGACATCCGGTATGCCCAAAGCGCCGGATACAGCATGATATGCCAATTGGATCTAGCTTTATCAATTGTTCGTTGAAGAATGGTCTTCAATGATTTGTTCATGGCTTCCACTTGTCCATTGGCCTGAGGATAATAAGGAGATGAATACTCCTGCCGGAAACCTAATTTTAGAGCCAACTCAGCCGTCATGCTATGCTGATTAGACTGTCATGATCAGTGACAATTTCTTTAGGAATACCAAAACGAGCAATAACTTGATTGAAGAGAAAAAGAACTGCTGTCTCACCGTCATTCCCAAAAGTAGGCATAGCCTTGACCCACTTGGTGAAGTAGTCTACTGTTACAATAATGTACTTGTGACCTTTAGCCGAAGGCGGGTTACAAGTAGTATAATCAATACCCCACTTTGTATAATCGAGTATATACTTGACATGGATGACACCGTTTGACCGACTCCATACAATCTTTGAAAATTGAAGGCCAAAAGCATCTAGCATGCAGGATTTTTTGGGCGATAGCAAGCCCAAATAAATGACCACCACAAGCTCCATTGTGGCAATCATTCAGCACAACCTCAGCTTCTTCAAGAGTTAAGAATCGTCTTAGGATCGAATCGACCCCTCGACGGTATAAAGCATCACCAATGATCAAGTAATTTTTAGCCAGGTGACGCAACTTACGGCGCTCATCTTTCGAAAACGTTGAGGGAAACTTCGCAGTCTGAAGATATACAATGAGATCCTCATACCAAGGATATTGTGAAGAGATGAGAAAAAGATGCTCATCCGGAAAGGATTCATCATAAACCATCTTCTCTCCACAGGGAAACTTAGAAATTAATTCTGCGAAAACTAATGACTTCTTGGACTTGGCAAACATAAATTCAAGATCAAATTCTTGCAAAATCACAATCCATCGATTATATTTGCCCCCAATCACACGCTTGCTGAGAACAAACTGAAATGGATTGACTGCTGCCAAAACATAAGTTTTTCAAAGAAGGATATAATGTCTGAGCCACTGTACAACATGAACAACTGGTAAAGCAAGCTTCTCTATCGGAGAATACCGGAGTTCAGGTCCTACCAGGCCTCGACTAAGGTAGTAAATAACATGCTCTGAAAGAGCATCATCCTCCTAAACCAAAACCATACTGATAGTAGATTCTGTTGTTACAAGATACAAAAGGAAATCCTTGCTATAATCAGGTGGACTCAGTGTAGGAGCAGAGGTCAATGCTTTTTTCAAAGCATCAAATGAGCTTTGAGCAAAATCATCCCACAAAAATGGGACTCCCTTCTTTAATAATCTCATGAATCCTCTTGTAATCTCGGCATAATTTACGATCAATCTCCGCAGAAAATTAGCTTTTCCTTGTAGACTTTGAAGTTGACGAATAGACGAACGGGGAGGCAACAGAAGTATTGCCTCAACCTTGAAGGGATCTACCCGAATCCCTTCCATAGACACAATAAATCCCAACAACCGACCGGATGTGATCGTGAAAACACACTTGTTCGGATTCAATCGGATCTTGTAAAATCGACATCTTTCAAATACTCGACGGAGGTGAGAAGGATGATCAATTCTCTTGCGAGAACGAGCAGCTAAATCATCCAAGTATGCCTCAATAATATGTTTGATGTCGTGGAAGGCTTATGACATGGCCCGCTGAAAAGTGGCTCCAGCATTTTTAAGGCCGAAAGGCATTTTCTTGTAAGCAAAGGTACCCCAGGGACAAGTAAAGGCAGTCTTATGCTGATCTTCAGGACGGATAGTAATTTGATTATATCCAGAAAAACCGTCCATGAAGGAGAAATTCTCATTACCTACACACTCATCGATAATCTGATCTATGAATGGTGTGGGGTAATTATCTTTCGGACATGCCTTATTAAGGTCTCTGAAATCAATGCAAACGTGAATTGCTCCTTGTTTCTTATCCATCGGAACTGGTTTTGAAACCCACTCTGTCAAAGGAACAGGGAAAATGAATCCCGCCTTGAGCAACTTCTCTACCTCAGCTTTGATAGCTGCAACCTTCCTAGAGTTGACTGGACGAAGCTTTTGCCTTACAGGCTTAGCATTTTCATATAGCTTGATCTCATGCTGGACAATAGATGGATCTATACCAAGCATTTCCTCATAAGACCAAGCGAACACATCCCGGAACTCTCGAAAGAGATCGATATAGATTTGAATCTCTTTAAGGGAACATTCAGCTCCGATGAAAACATTCTCGATAACGTTGGGATTCCTGGAGATGTTCACCGGGATAGTTGGAGAAATCACAGCCATGTTCCCTTTAGCAAATACCTGTGCTAGGACTGGGTGAACAGGACCAGAAGACTGAGGACTTGGAAGACTTGATTCAACTTCGCTCAAATCTGGTAAAAAGTAAGACTGATGATGCAAATCATCCCACGGTCTATCTATACCAGTCATAGCTTCCAGGATAGCCTCTTCAGATGGAAGAGTGGTATCAAGGCAATCCTGGGCGGAAGAAGAATTAAGAGTCCAAGTCGGGGCCACATCTCCATCCAATTCCTCTGATGAAAGAGAAACAAGAGTGGATTTTGCAGAGTCAACAATAGATCTATAAGCAATCTCAGCTGCAGACATCGGAAATGCCATTCCACCCACTTGACCTTCCGCTAATGTGGAGGTAGGGGAAGGTAAGGTCCAAGGGTTCGAAAAATAATGAGTTCTGAAGAACTCTGTTCGAATAGGAGCCCTGGAGGATGAAATTGAATTTATATGAACAGAAGGAGGTGGAATATCGAAAGTACCCATCAAAGAAGAATACATTCCAACTCCTAGATTCTCAACAGGCGATTTGGCATTATCCACCAAAGGGATAGTTGAGTCAGTAGATGCATTCGGGTCTACAGGAGAACAATCCAGTTGGTCAACTGTGACAATCCTCCCTTCGTGAGGGAAACAAATAATACGAAATAAGGAGGATGCAATAGCATCCATCTCATAAATCCAGTTTCGCCCCAACAGAAGGTTGTAGTCCAAGCTTGCATCAACTATCTCAACCTCGATGTTTACAGTTTTGCCCCCAACACAGATGGGCAAAGCCAGGACAATACCATGCGGCCTGTGAGAATGACCATCAAACGCAGTCAGAAGAGTGGCTGATGGAACAACTGCGGGAGATCCGATCCCCTTCCAGCATGCGAGAGACATCACACATGTGGAAGCACCCTCATCGACGACCGTTCGAAATATATTGCATTTTCGAAACGACGATCTAATATGGAAAGCCATATGATGTGGGAGTCCCTTTTTAAAATTAGACATATCAAATGTAATCATAAGAGAGTTCTTCGGATCAACAACCCCAATAGCAGTGAGAAGAGCACTTCACTGAGCTAGACAAGACTGGAGCACATCGAGAGCAAACATAGCACAAGGGCTCTGCGCCAGATCTTCTACAACAGCGTAGTTCTGGGCAGCCTTGGCATTTGGATTAATCGTCGTACGCTTTGTAGATGCTTTTGGAATTCGAGGTATAGCCTCAACAGTGGGCCTTGTAATGTGACGCGGTTCCGCACTATCAGGAGCACCCTTGGCTTTCGAAGACTCCGCTTTGCCATAATCATGAGATCGTGTAGCGATATCTGCATGAGCACTCATCATATATATGTTTGATGTGGTTTCCCCTTCCTGGGTGCCCCCAAAGGGAGCCCCAGTATTCTGATTTGGCCAACAACTAATTGCTGCCCTTGGGGAAAAGGGTTTGTTAACACAGCCTGGGAACTGGAAGAACCCTGTTGAGCTAACAAGCGCTGCGCATCCTGAATTTTAGGGCAAAGGTGAGTAAGATGGTCTCCAGTACATAACTTGCATGGAAACTTCACTTTCTTTTTATCCTTTTGACCCTCACCAACATGCTCGTTGGATTTATTTGCATTCCCCTTTCCATCTTTGCCCTTCTTTTTATTATTTCGTCCCTTCTTCTTCCCTTCGGATTATTGATTTCCTTTGGGGTTAGAAGTTTGGACAGCATTTATTGATAAAGACTGGGAAGGAGTTGACACCTAAGGCACAGCCTGACTAAAAGAAGCAGATTGTATGGACAACTGCTGCAATTGACTAAGAAAATTAGCTGCACCGCTATCGATCGAACCAATAAGTCCATCACCATGAGGACCAGGTTTAGTTTTTAACAAGTCCAATTTGGAGTGAGGAGCATCAGGAAAAATTTTATTGGGGACTCCAAACTGAGAAAAAATCAGTTCTAATTGTTGAGCCCTAAAAATAGCCTGCTCCTCGGAAAATACCCCTGATAGGGATACATCCTTAGAAATATCTGGCTATAAGGATTTCAAAAACCATTCTAGAAAGAATTCATTTGGAATATAGGCTTTAATGAGCCTCTTCCTTCTTCGCCATTCCTAAATATGATCAGAAATGTGAGTTGCCTTGTCCTGCTTAAAATTAGCCAAGAGTTCAGTCTCGGCGTCATAACGAACAGGTAACTGAAAATGATTTAGAAACATGGTAGCCAGATCTACAAAAGTGGCGAAACTGCCCCCAGTTAACTCAATATACCACTTGGCCGTTGGCATGAGTTGTCCTTGATGGCAACCCACTTGATGAAATAAGACTGTTGGCGATATGATGCAATGTGTTGTCCTTGATGGCAACCTATTTGATGAATTTTTTCTTGATGGAAACGTGTTGTACTTGATGGAAACCTACTTGATAAATTAAGGAGGAGATTGTTGGCAATGTGATACAATGTATTGACTTTGATGGAACCTGCTTGATGAAGTTATTGATGATGTATCTATGTGTTAAAAGGAAGGATGATGTATCTGCAGATCAGCTCAGAAGTAACAGAAGAAAGGAATTCCAGTAAGTATCAGAAAATGATAAATATGATGTGTCACAAAGCATATGCGGTTTTGTTAAGGAGAAGTAGCGTATGCACGCGAAAAAGTATGTGCCAAGTCACGTATGCCCTTTTGCACTCCAAATTTAGAATACCAAGGGGTGTTACCATGGTATTGACCCATTGTATTGAGCGCTGGAAAATATATTTGATCCCGTCCAAGAATACCATTAGTAGTGGTGTGGTTTTGGCTCATGGTATTGACAAAGGCTAAATCTATATAAGGAGAAGAAGATCATGGTGCAAGAGGGTGCATGAGTAAGGGTTGTTAATGAATAAATCTCTCTTAGGAAGGTCTGCATGGATGAACTCTGTTATTGATTGATAGATCTGAATCTATGATGCACCTATGAAGAAAATGATGAAGAAGGATCTGTAGATCTGAAATGTATATGTATTTTCTAGATCTTTTTATGGAATGTTTAGATCTGAGATGAGGTGAAATAATTTCTGAAGTGAAGGATGAAATCTGAGTTGTTCATCTGATCTGAAGGTCTACATAGTCCTGAAAAGTTACAGATGTATACGCAGGTTCGCTTCAGTAAAAGAGCGTGTATACGCGGGTCTGCTTAAGGCAAAGCGCATATGGGCAGATAGGGTTTTTTGAAGAATACACAGAAGTATACGCGGGTTGGTCTGCATGAAAGCGCATACATACGCAGGTTAAGTGAAGTAAAAGCGCGTATGGAATCTAGGGTTTGCTGAAGTAAGTGGAATGAAATGTCTGATCTGTTTTGCAGTTTTACTGCTATCTATCAATGATGTATTCATACAGAACTGGGTTATTTGAATGATGAATATGTTGCTGATTGTGTTAATTGAAGATCAAGTCGTTGGTTTATTGGTTGATGATTAAATGAATGAATAGATGGGGTTATAAGTTTCAGTTTGATGAATGTTGAGCTTAAATGTGTGGAGTGGATCTAGTCTGAAAATATGATGAAAAGTGGCCTGCAAGTTGTGTTGTATGGAAGCTATTGGATCCAGTATGAAAATTGATGAAACGTGGTCCATGGTGGTGCCGTAGGGTCGGAAGTCTTCAAAAGGAGGGGGTTGTAGCTCCCTTCCGCAGTAGCCTGTAAATCAGAGCAGGGTGTGGCTCCTTCCGTGAGAGGTCAAACGTAGAGTAGGGGTAGGGGCCTTCCTGGGGAGAGGCTGCAAACAAGGTCGTGGGTTGTAGCTTCCTCTGTGAGAGTAGGCCGGTAAACGAGAGAAGGTTTTGTCCTTCTAGGTGGGTGCCCGCGTGCCGGTATGAGTCTCTATGCGTACATAGTCAGAGTAATGTTTTCTTACATATAAATAGAGCTGAAGACTGCACGAATGGCTGCTGGTGATTTTCTCCCGACTTGGGTTTCCACCTTAAATCCTGGTGTTCATGTGTGTTTCTTATGTGTGATGGTTTATTCTGTTATTACTGCACATTCTTACTGCTAACTAAACATCTGATGAATAAATGATGCATAGATCCAAGTAAAGAATTAAATGCATAATAAGATCTCTGTGTATACACAAGTTTTATAAAGGATATCCGCGTGTATACGCGAGTTGGATTCACTAAAGTAGCGTATGGGTTTTAAAGGAAGAAAAGTACAAAGTTCTGAGTATGCCCTAAATACCGTTCTCTCGCCCCCTTCGCATTTTTCCAAATGCCTGGTATCTAGAGAAGGTCCTTCCTGTTAAGCTTGATCGCTTGAAGGAGATCCGCTTGCAGAAGCCAGGAAGCAAAAGAAGAAGGCTACTCGAGAGGTCTTAAAAAATGGTGCAGAAAATGAAGAAGATAAAACAGGTATTGAATGTGGTTCTTGTGATTCCCTTTCTTGTGCATACAATGGTGAAAATAGTGAAAGTAATGTTATGGATCTAGAAGAAGCTCTCAAGATTAAAGTTGAAGATCAAAAAATATCATTTAAAGAGAGAGAAGTTATCTACAATGAGATGATATCCCAAATGAAAGGACAGATAGAAATACTAAATGGTCAGATAGACAAGTATCAAAGGTTGTACAATTATGCAACCAATCGAAATAAAAGACTTGAAGCAGAAATCATCGATCTAAATGAAGATCCAGAAAAATCAAATAAGAAGAATGAAGAACTTGAAACAGAAATCATCTCTCTAAAAGTAGATCTTGAAGCATCAAATAAGAAGAATGAAGAACTTCTACAATCATTTGAAAAAGAAGGATGTGAAGCAGAAATCATCTCGCTCAAAAAAGATCTAGAAAAGTCAAATAAGAAGAATGAAGAACTTCTACAAATTTTTGAAGAACAAGAAAATGGGTTGAAAGAAGAGATTTTAAAACTGAATGATCAAGTAGAATAAAGAAGAAGGGTTGAAGAAAGTATGAAGAAGCAGTGCCAAAAATTGGAGGTTGAGGTAAATATTTTGAAAGGTAAATTAGAAGAAAAAGAAAAACTCTTGAGGCTCCAAGATAGTACTAAGATTCTGGACAATATTCTTAATAGTCAAAGGTCTCCCTCTATTAAATTTGGTCTTGGTTTTCATGAAACTGTTAAGGGAGAATCTAGTTCACAAGGAAGTGCTAAAGATTCAAAGGATGTCAATGCAAAATTTGAAGTGTTGAAAGAAACAAAAGATCAACCGACAATCATGAACTCTCAAAAGAAATCATTCCCTCCTAACTATAAAAGCATCAATAATGTTGAATGCTTTAAATGTCATAATTATGGGCATGTTGTGATACTGCATAAAGATCTATTCCAATGCAATAACATTCCACTTAAAGGTAATTTATTTTTCAAGGGATATTGTTTTTCATGTAACAAGAATGGTCATAAAGGCCCATTGTATTAGAAGAAAGAATAGAAAAACACATTATGATCCTTAGTTTAATTTTATGGTCACATAAGATGTTATGCTTGTAACAAGTATGGACATGTAGAAAAGGAATGGTAGATAATGATTCGAGAATTGAGAATTTTAAAGACACTAAAAGAAATTGCCAAAGCTAGAAAAGAAGGAGACTGTCAAATGGTAGGGAATATTGACCCTACTACAAATATCCGCTTCTAAAGCTTACTACTCATAATGACTGCAGGGATGATGTGAGATACATTCTAGGGATTAGTAATGTATCTTCACAGGGGGAGCAATGTATGCTGATTCCCATGGTTGGTTTGGTAATCTTAGTTGTGTTTATTTCTGACAGTGCATCTGATGTGAAGAAAATAGGTACAGGTGGTACAAATTCAGGGGGAGATGAAGTTGTGGAAATTTTATGTGTTTCACTTTCCATACGCGAGTTTAGTGAACAAAATCCATGTATACACGTGACTTTCTTTGGAGAAAGAAGCGCATGATTCTCTGTTAAAGAAAACAGTGATTCAGCTCAAGAACATGAGTACAGGTTCAGGGGGAGCATTAGTCCAACTAATAATGATTGCATTGTTGGCATTGTATCTGCTTATTCCTTAGTTCTTGTAATACTTATGCTCGAATGATGATGACATGATACATGGTTTCTTATGATGAGATTATGAATGAGCCCTGCTTGCTTTTTGCTGAAGAATATCTTTTGGTTTCACTCATGGATGAGTTTGAAGTCTTATGATTCAGATATAAGAATAGATCATGTAGAGTTTGTTGCTATGGATGAGATCTTTTTCTTACGCATATTATATCATGATGAATCTTGAAGATATTGGTGATATTAGATCACATGGATGATTGTTTGTCACAGAAGTTGTTCTGATATGATAGATTCCTCTTGGGAAGAATATGTTGAAGTTGCAAAAAGTCTGAAGGCCTGGTTACTGATGCACTTATGCTACAAATGTTGGATGACACTTGAAAACATAGTTATATTGTACTATCTTTATTCTCTCATATATCCCAGGGAAGCATTCGAATAACTCAACCGAAAGCTGGGAATTGTCTCTGCCTTGTACAAGATCAAAACTACTTAAAATCAAAAGGTTAAAATTGGATACGCGGGTTTCCTGAAAGACAGTCACGTATATACATGAGTTTATAGAAATAAAACCGCATATGGTTAGTTGCTGACAAATTTTACTTGGGGTCAGCATTCTTCAGCACAGCTGCAGTAGTGTTTGGTATCTCTGATGATGTTTCAGCTCTTATATTTCTGTTCCATTCTCTGATATTAGGTGAAGATGCCTATGAATGTCATGAAAGTATCTGTGTTGCACAGGTTGCACAAAGCTAAGGAGGAGTTTTGGTCATATGGATGCACAGTTTCAGGGGGAGCATTAGCCTTGTTGAATGTAATACATTGTTGGCATTATGATGATTCTGAAATATGATCTCTTTCTTGAGGTCATATTTGTAATTTGATGAAAAGGTCATGTTGAGACCTATGATGTAAAATTGTAATATTCAGTCATGTAAGGACTTGTTCAAATGTGTAAACTCACTTAGTTGGGTACTTGAGTCAAATTTGTAAACCCACTTGGTTGGGTAGTTGAGTCAAATGTGTAAACCCACTTGGTTGGGTACTTGAGTCACATATGTAAATCCACTTGGTTGGATCATTGATGTAATTATGATTCCTTGGTGATAGGAAAGGTCATAGAGTCATGTACTTCATTGAATTTTATGATGAAGTCTCAGCATGAACTCAGAGGGAGCATGGTAACTTCAATGCACATCAGATCTACAGAGCTCTTCTTTCTACAAGGAAAGAAAAACCTTGTGTTGATGTTGATACCCCCATTGCCCTTGATGTCAAAGGGGGAGAGTAGCATGGTGTTTGAATAAGGGGAGAGTATCATAATGGTTATAATCAATGTATCTATCTTTTGCGGTGATCAAACACCATCAAAGTTGCCATCAAGTCCAAAGGGGGAGATTGTTGGCATGTGTTGTCCTTGATGGAAACCTACTTGATGAAATAATATTGTTGGCGATACGATGCAATGTGTTGTCCTTGATGGCAACCTATTTGATGAAGTTGTTCTTGATGGAAACGTATTGTACTTGATGGAAACCTACTTGATCAATTAAGGAGGAGATTGTTGGCAATGTGATACAATGTATTGACTTTGATGGAACCTGCTTGATGAAGTTATTGATGATGTATCTATGTGTTAAAAGGAAGGATGATGTATCTGCATATCAGCTCAGAAGTAACAGAAGAAAGGAATTCCAGTAAGTATCAGAAAATGATAAATATGATGTGTCACAAAGCATACGCAGGTTCGTTACGGCGAAGTAGCGTATGCACGCGGAAAAATACGTGCCAACACGCGTATGCCCATTTGCGCTCTAAATTTAGAATACCAAGGGGTGTTACCATGGTATTGACCCATTATATTGAGCGCTGGATTATCTGTTTGATCCCGCCCAGGAATACCATTAGTAGTGGTGTGGTTTTGGCTCATGGTATTGATAAAGGCTAAATCTATATAAGGCGAAGAAGATCATTGTGCAAGTGTGTGCATGAGTAAGGGTTGTGAATGAATAAATATCTCTAAGGAATATCTGCATGGATGAACTCTGTTCTTGATTGATAGATCTGAATTTATGATGCACCTATGAAGAAAATGATGAAGAGGGAACTCTAGATCTAAAATGTATATGTATTTTCTAGATCTGTTTATGGAATGTTTAGATTTGAGATGAGGCGAAATAATTTCTGAAGTAAAGGATGAAATCTGAGTTGTTTATCTGATCTGAAGAGCTACACAGTCCTGAAAAGTTACAGATGTATACGCAGGTTCGCTTCAGAAAAAGCGCGTGTATACGCGGGTCTGCTGAAGGAAAAGTGCGTATGGTCATATAGGGTTTTCTGAAGAATGCACAGAAGTATACGCGGGTCGGTATGCATGAAAGCGCGTACATATGCAGGTTCAGTGAAGGAATATCGCGTATGGAATCTAGGGTTTGTTGAAGTAAGTGGAATGAAATGTCTGATCTGTTTGACTGTTTTAGTATTATCTGTCAATGATGTATTCATACAGAACTAGGTTGTTTGAATGATGAATATGTTGCTGATTATGTTAATTGAAGATCAAGTCATTGGTTGATTGGTTGATGATTCAATGAATGAATTGATGGGGTTATAAGTTTCAGTTTGATGAATTTTGAGCTTAAATGTCTGGAGTGGGTCCAGTCTGAAAATATGATGAAAAGTGGCCTACAAAATGTGTTGTATGGAAGTTGTTGGATCCAGTAGGAAAATTGATGAAACATGGTCCATGGTGGTGTTGAGGGTCGAAGACTTCAGTGAGGGGGTTGTAGCTCCCTTCCAGTAGTAGCTGGTAAACGAGTGCAGGGGGTAGTGGCTCCCTTCCAGGAGAGGCTGGTAAACGAGAGCAGGGCGTAGTGGCTCCCTTCCAGGAGAGGCTGGTAAACGAGAGCAGGGGGTTGTAGCTCCCTTCCAGGAGAGGCTGGTAAACGAGAGAAGGTTGTGGCCTTCTACAGGTGGGTTCCTGTGTGCTGGTATGAGTCTGCGCCAGTACATGGTTGTACAATGTTTTCTTTATAATAAAATATTGAAGACTGTGATGACGACAACGGTGGTTTTCTCCCGACTTGGGTTTCCACCTTAAATCCTAGTGTTCTTGTGTGTTTCTTATGTGTGATGGTTTATTCTTTTATTACTGCACATGCTTACTGCTAACTAAACATCTGATGAATAAATGATGCATAGTAAAGAATTAAATGCATAATAAGATCTTTGTATATACGCGAGTTTTATGAAGGATATCCGCGTGTATACGCGAGTTGGTTTCAGGAAAGTAGTGCATGGGTTTTAAAGGAAGAAAAATTATAAAGTTTTGAGTATGCCCTACATACTGATTCACCCCCCCCCCCCTCTCAGTATTTTTCCAACAATTGGTATCGGAGCAGGTCCTTCTGCAGAAGCTTGATCGCTTGAAGGAGATCCGTCACAATGGGAAGGAAGCAAAAGAAGAAGGCTACTCAAAAGGAGATATCTCAGAAAACATGTGCAACAGAAAATGAAGAAGATAAAATAGGTATTGAATTTGGTTCTTGTCATTCACTTTCTTGTGCATACAATGGTGAAAATAGTGAAAGTAATGTTATGGATCTAGAAGAAGCTCTCAAGATTAAAGTTGAAGATCAACAAAGATCATTTAAAGAGAGAGAAGTTATCTACAATGAGATGATCTCTCAAATGAAAGGACAGATAGAAATACTGAATGGTCAGATAGACAAGTATCAAAGGTTGTACAATTATGCAACCAATCGAAATAAAAGACTTGAAGCAGAAATCATCGATCGAAATGAAGATCTGGAAAAATCAAATAAGAAGAATGAAGAACTTGAAACAGAAATCATCTCTCTAAAAGCAGATCTTGAAGCATCAAATAAGAAGAATGAAGAACTTCTACAATCATTTGAAAAAGAAGGACGTGAAGCAAAAATCATCTCGCTCAAAACAGATCTGGAAAAGTCAAATAAGAAGAATGAAGAACTTCTACAAATTTTTGAAGAACAAGAAAATGTGTTGAAAGAAAAGATTTTAAAACTGAATGATCAAGTAGAATAAGGAAGAAGGGTCGAAGAAAGTATGAAGAAGCAGTGCCAAAAATTGGAGGTTGAGGTAAATATTTTGAAAGGTAAATTAGAAGAAAAAGATAAACTCTTGAGGTTCCAAGATAGTACTAAGATTCTGGACAATATTCTTAATAGTCAAAGATCTCCCTCTATTAAATTTGGTCTTGGTTTTCATGAAATTGTTAAAGGATAATCTAGTTCACAAGGAAGTGCTAAAGATTCAAAGGATATCAATGCAAAATCTGAAGTGTTGAAGGAAACAAAAGATCAACCGACAATCATGAACTCTCAAAAGAAATCATTCCCTCCTAACTATAAAAGCATCAATAATTTGGAATGTTTTAAATGTCATAATTATGGGCATGTTGCAGACAATTGCAGAAGCAGATCATTCCAGTCACAAACAAACAGATTCTACTCAGAAAGGTACTCTAATTTCTTCAAGGGATATTGTTTTTCATGTAACAAGTATGGTCATAAAGCAGCTGATTGCAATAGAAGAAAGAATAGAAAAACACATTATGATCCTTATGCTTAATTTTCTGGTCACATAAGATGTTATGCTTGTAACAAGTATGGACATGTAGAAAAGGAATGCAGCATGAACAGATCTGAGAAATTGGAGAATTTTCAGCACACTAAAAGAAATTTCAAGCAAAGCTGGAAAAAGAAGGAGGACCGGTCAGAAACATAGGGAATATTGACCCTACTGCAGTCATCCGCTTCTAAAGCCTACTTTTCATAATGGCTGCAGAATGATGTGAGATAAATTCTAGGGATTAGTAATGTATCATCACAGGGGGAGAAATGTATGATGATTCCCATGGTTGGTTTGGTAATTCTAGTTATGTTTATTTCTGACAGTGCATCTGATGTGAAGAAGACAGGTGCAAGTGGTACAAATTCAGGGGGAGATGAAGGTGTGAAATTTTCAGTATTTCACTTTCTATACGTGAGTTTCGTGAACAAAAGCCGCGTATACACGCGAGTTCCTTTGGAGAAAGAAGCGTATGCTTTTCTGTTAAGGAAAACAGTGATTCAGCTCAATAACAGGAGTACAGGTTCAGGGGGAGCATCAGTCTAACTACTAATGATTGCATTGTTGGCATTGTATCTGCTTATTCCTTAGTTCTCGTAATACTTATGCTCGAATGATGATGACATGATACATGGTTTCTTATGATGAGATTATGAATGAGCCCTGCTTGCTTTTTGCTGAAGAATATCTTTTGGTTTCACTCATGGATGAGTTTGAAGTCTTATGATTCAGAGATAAGAATAGATCATGTAGAGTTTGTTGCTATGGATGAGATATTTTTCTTACGCATATTATATCATGATGAATCTTGAAGATCTTGGTGATATTAGATCACATGGATGATTGTTTGTGACAGAAGTTGTTCTGATATGATAAATTCCTCTTGGGAAGAATATGTTGAAGTTGCCAAAAGGCTGAAGGCCTGGTTACTTATGCACTTATGCTACAAATGTTGGATGACACTTGAAAACATAGCTATATTGTCCTATCATTCTTCTCTCATATATCCCAGGGAAGCATTCGAATATCTCAGACGGAAGCTGGGAATTGTCTCTGCCTTGTACAAGATTAGAACTGCTTAAAATCAGAAGGTTAAAATTGGATACGCGGGTTTCCTGAAAGATAGTCACGTATATACGCGAGTTTATAGAAATAAAACCGCGTATGGTTAGTTGCTGACAAATTTTACTTGGGGTCAACATTCTTCAGCATAGTTGCAGTACTGTTTGGTATCTCTGATGATGTTTCAACTCTTATATTTATGTTCCATTCTCTAATATTGGGTGAAGATGCCTTGATGATTGGTTTTGAAAGTATTCAGGTTGCACAAAGCTAAGGAGGAGTTTTGTTCATATGGATGCACAGTTTCAAGGGGAGCATTAGCCTTGTTGAATGTAATACATTGTTGGCATTATGATAATTCTGAAATATGATCTCTTTCTTGAGGTCCTTTTGGTATTTGTTGTAAAAGGTCATATTTGTAATTTGATGAAAAGGTCATGTTGAGACCTATGATGTAAAATTGTAATATTCAGTCATGTAAGGACTTGTTCAAATGTGTAAACTCACTTAGTTGGGTACTTGAGTCAAATTTGTAAACCCACTTGGTTGGGTAGTTGAGTAAAATGTGTAAACCCACTTGGTTGGGTACTTGAGTCACATATGTAAATCCACTTGGTTGGATCATTGATGTAATTATGAGTCCTTGGTGATAGGAAAGGTCATAGAGTCATGTGCTTCATTGAATTTTATGATGAAGTCTCAGCATGAACTCAGAGGGATCATGGTGACTTCAATGCACATCAGATCTACAGAGCTCTTCTTTCTACAAGGAAAGAAAAACCTCGTGTTGATGTTGAGCCGCCCTTTGCCCTTGATGTCAAAGGGGGAGAGTAGCATGGTGTTTGAATAAGGCGAGAGTATCATAATGGTTGTAATCAATGTATCTATCTGTTGTGGTGATCAAACACCATCAAAGTTGCCATCAAGTCCAAAGGGGGAGATAGTTGGCATGTGTTGTCCTTGATGGTAACCTACTTGATGAAATAAGACTGTTGGCGATATGATGCAATGTGTTGTCCTTGATGGCAACCTATTTGTTGAATTTGTTCTTGATGGAAACGTATTGTACTTGATGGAAACCTACTTGATCAATTAAGGAGGAGATTGTTGGCAATGTGATACAATGTATTGACTTTGATGGAACCTGCTTGATGAAGTTATTGATGATGTATCTATGTGTTAAAAGGAAGGATGATGTATTTGCAGATCAGCTCAGAAGTAACAGAAGAAAGGAATTCCAGTAAGTATCAGAAAATGATAAATATGATGTGTCACAAATCATACGCGGGTTCGTTACAGCGAAGTAGCGTATGCACGCGGAAAAATACGTGCCAAGTCACGTATGCCCATTTGCGCTCTAAATTTAGAATACCAAGGGGTGTTACCATGGTATTGACCCATTGTATTGAGCGCTGGATTATCTATTTGATCCCGTCCAGGAATACCATTAGTAGTGGTGTGGTTTTGGCTCATGGTATTGATAAAGGCTAAATCTATATAAGGCGAAGAAGATCATTGTGCAAGTGTGTGCATGAGTAAGGGTTGTGAATGAATAAATCTCTCTAAGGAATATCTGTATGGATGAACTCTGTTCTTGATTGATAGATCTGAATTTATGATGCACCTATGAAGAAAATGATGAAGAGGGATCTCTAGATCTAAAATGTATATGTATTTTCTAGATCTATTGATGGAATGTTTAGATCTAAGATGAGGTGAAATAATTTCTGAAGTAAAGGATGAAATCTGAGTTTTTTATCTGATCTGAAGAGCTTCACCATCCTAAAAATTTACAGATGTATACGCAGGTTCGCTTCAGAAAAAGCGCGTGTATACGCGAGTCTACTTAAGGAAAAGCGCGTATGGTCAAATAGGGTTTTCTGAAGAATTCACAGAAGTATACGCAGGTCGGTATGCATGAAAGCGCGTACATACGCAGGTTCAGTGAAGGAATAGCGTGTGTGGAATCTAGGGTTTGCTTAAATAAGTGGAATGAAATGTTTGATCTGTTTTGTTGTTTTACTATTATCTGTCAATGATGTATTCATACAGAACTGGGTTGTTTGAATAATGAATATGCTGCTGATTATGTTAATTGAAGATCAAGTCGTTGGTTGATTGGTTTATGATTCAATGAATGAATTGATGGGGTTATAAGTTTCAGTTTGATGAATGTTGAGCTTAAATGTGTGGAGTGGGTCCAGTCTGAAAATATGATGAAAAGTGGCCTACAAAATGTGTTGTATGGAAGTTGTTGGATCCAGTATGAAAATTGATGAAACGTGGTCCATAGTGGTGCTGAGGGTCGAAGCCTTCAGTGAGGGGGTTGTAGCTCCCTTCCATTAGTAGCTGGTAAACGAGTGCAGGGGGTAGTGGCTCCCTTCCAGGAGAGGCTGGTAAACGAGAGCAGGGGGTAGTGGATCCCTTCCAGGAGAGGCTGGTAAACGATAGCAGGGGGTTGTAGCTCCCTTCCAGGAGAGGCTGGTAAATGAGAGAAGGTTATGGCCTTCTGCAGGTGGGTGCCTGCATGCTAGTATGAGTCTGTGCCAGTACATGGTTGTAAAATGTTTTCTTTATAATAAAATATTGAAGACTGTGACGACGACAGCGGTGGTTTTCTCCCGACTTAGGTTTCCACCTTAAATCCTGGTGTTCTTGTGTGTTTCTTATGTGTGATGGTTTATTCTGTTATTACGGCACATGCTTACTGCTAACTAAGCATATGATGAATAAATGATGCATAGTAAAGAATTAAATGCATAATAAGATCTCTGTATATACGCGAGTTTTATGAAGGATATCTGCGTGTATACGTGAGTTGGTTTCAGGAAAGTAGCGTATGGGTTTTAAAGGAAGAAAAAGTATAAATTTTTGAGTATGCCCTAAATACTTATTCACCCTCCCCCCCCCCCCCCCCCCGCATTTTTCCCAACACCCGCAACGGCCCATGGAGATTATCGACAATCCGAGAAAGCATCCAAATATGCCCGACGCATCTATAAGAAAGTGAAATAGCAGTATGTAGAATAGTAAAGCAACAGATAGAGTACCGACGTCCATTGTTCCAAATACAAATTAAAGTACCCAAAATCCTGCAATAGAGAAAAACGCTAATCATGTGAGGAGTGTGATATGTCCAAAATATAAAAAGACCATCAGACCATATCAATAAACCAGCAACATAGACCAGCATCGCTAGTTTTGAAGGCAAAGTGATAAACATTAATCATTTTTTTTTCACAAGAGAAAAAACATTGTTTTGAATATATTATATGAAGTAAAACAGTTCATGAAGTCATTACATTTTCACATCTGAAGATTGGAACCCAAATATCCATCCAGAAAAGTGGAAGTCCCACCCGAGACAATGATAGAAAAATGCCCCATGTCACATACAGGGACGTGATATAAAACCCAGTAACGGTCCACATGGATATTATCAGCAATCTGAGAAAGCATCCAAATATGCCTGAGGCATCTATAAGAAAGTGAAATAGCAGTATGTAGAATAGTAAAGCAACAGATAGAGTACCGACGTCCATTGTTCCAAATAAAAATTAAAGTACCCAAAATCCTTGAACAGAGAAAAACGCTAATCATGTGAGGAGTATGATATGTCCAAACTATAAAAAGACCATCAGACCATATCAATAAACCAACATCGCTAGTTTTGAAGGCAGAGTGATAACCTGTCAACACATAAAATAGTATCATAAAGCGGATACAGGAAATGTGCAGAGACATATACTGTTGATATACGCCTCACACAAAAAGCATCCATGATAGAGAAAAAATATGTATAATCCCAGGGTCGATTGTATGTTTTGGCTCGCTTGTTCCTGGAAATAAAAACCATCTGTAGAAACCCAGGCTCGCTTGTAAGATCAGGCTCGCTTGATTCCAAAATTGGTAACCATCTGTTGCATCCAAGATGTAAGGTTCAGGCTCGCTTGTTTCCATTAGTAGCTCGCTATAGCATCCACCCTGTTCATAGAAAAAAGGTTCTTGTAGATATATAGAGAAAGAGTATAATACGTAGACCATATAAACATGGCTCTGTATTTCAAAAAACAGGTTTAAAATAGAAATAGGGAAACATTTTTTTTTCCAATTGTTATGAACATAATTTGTCTATGAAATATTAATATAATAAACCACCCCGCAGCGCTTCGACTATAAAAAATCATATAAACATGGCTCTATATTTCAAAAAACAGGTTTAAAATAGAAACAGGGCAACATTTTTTTCTAAGTAAAGCTAATCTATTAATAGTGGGAATAAAATTACACCGAAGTCAAAAACATTGCCTAGACTCATGGCAAATTTGTCATCAAAAAATTAAGAAGAATGCCCTCATACGGGGAAACCAGTCTTGAACGTTTACAGAATTCAAAAATATTATATAGGTCCAGCACAGTAAAATAATCTAAAAGCAGCCCAATTAAGTGGGCCACGAAGCAAGAAAAACAAATTAACCAAACTACTCCTCCGGCTCCTCGACGATTCGGCACCATCCTTCAGAAGGTCCAGGATCGCTAGGTGCTACCTCCACAGTCATGCCACTGCTCCCCTCCTGAAGGCTCAAATGTTGGCCGGATTTTTCTGAGCTCAGACCCGCCAGACGGGTGCATTGTTCTTCCATTTGGGCCTCCTCACAGAAAACCACAGTAAATGAAGTTGTGATTCGTGGGCAGTTCAGAGAGAAATTAAAGGAAAAAAGCACAGTGCGCGTCGTGGGAGAAGGTGAAGCGGTGGGGAAATGAGGAGCAGGGGAGCCCATACGGTGGCCAGATCCTAGAACCTGACCCCGCCCACTTCTAGTATCTAGATAGCGGCCTGCGTGATAATCACTGGACTGGGAATTCGACTCGGTTGAGGGGCTGGAGGGAGCACGCAGGGGTTGACCTCTAGTGCTCCCCCTGCGGCAACGCATCCTTTGACGCAGGCGAGGCATGGGTGCAATCTCAGCAGTGGGCATAAGAGGAGACGGAGAAGCAGAATTCCAAGAAACAGAGGAATACAGACAAGGACCAAACCGAGAGAAATGCAGATATGCAGCAAGGTCTAAGCAGTAGTTCAGCTGGCCACTTCTCCTTCTCGTCACAGTGAGCAGGCAGTGTAATCCAGCAACCGGCTCGTCTGAAAAACCATATCGAAATGCCATTTTATCGACTCGACTGCAATGCAATCAAAGGACGCCCATCATAATTAAAATCTGATCATTAATGAGAGCCGAAGGCCGAATCATATTGGAGCATGCGGAATCGCTAACAGGAGTGGAGGTCCGATCTTGAACAGTGTTAAAAATTAATGCGATTAGATGTGAAAACCTTGGAACTTAATTGAACAGTGTTAAAAATTAATGCGATTGATATTAAATCGCCACATCCATGTCCCATCGCCTTAAACGCCATCGAATGCACCCGGTTTATCACCGTTTGAAGTCTGAAGGGCTTGACTTAAGAACAATTTTGTTTGATCCCATCTTATAAAATTTGTGTTGGTTTTCTTTGATAATACACATATTTATAATAAATCATGGGAATACTACACTAAACATGTGGAAAAGTTATATAAATTATTGAGAACAATCATTTTTATGTAAAAATATCCAAATGTGCTTTTGGGAAATAAGAATTCGAGTATTTGGTTCATATTGTTTTAAAGGAAGGAGTGAAGTTGGAGCCTCAAAAGATGCAAGCTATTACAAAATGACCTATTCCTAAGAAAATCAAGGTTCTTAGAAGAATTTTTAGACTTACATGATATTATTGATCATTTGTTAAGAATTATGCATGCATTTCAAGTCCACTCACATATCTCTTGAAGAAAATATCATTTATATGGAATGATGAGGCTACTTTGGCATTCCCTCTTTTAATGGATGCCATGTCTTCTACACCAACATCGGTTGCACCTACTTTTGGTAAAACATTCATAGTAGAGTGTGAGGCACTAGGACAAGGAATTTACGTAACATTAACACGATAAGGGATATCATTGGCTTTTAAAAGCAAGGAATTCAAAGAAAATATTTGGTGAAATCTACGTATGAAAAATAAATGGAAGCAATATTACATGCAATAAAAAATGGGGATAGTATATCATTGGGAGGTACTTTAAAGTCAAGATATACCATGATAGCATAAAGTATTTTTGAAGCTATGATTTTCATTAGAAGATTAACAAAAATGAGGAGAAAAAATGCAAAGTTTTAATTTTGAGATAATCTGCAAAAAGGGTAAGGAAAATTTAGTACATGATGCTCTTTCTAAAATAGAAGAGGCCTCAAATTCATATCCAATTACATTTTCTATTCCTAGGTGGCTAGAAGAAGCTTGCCATAATGGAAAAATGACAATAGTACTAAACAAAAACTAAAATTTATAAAGGATGGGATGAACTCTATGGAGCATTGGGAGTGAAAGAGACATATACTTTGGTGCAAATGTAGAATATTTTTATGCACGCAAGCATATTTGAATAAAAAAATATTAAGGGAGTCCCATGTCTCTCTGATGGTAGGACGCAGGGTTCCTTAAAACATCTCAAAGGATAAAAAAATATATTTTTGGAAGGAATGAAGAAAGATATTCAAAATTTTGTAAGAGAAGGTCAGGTTTGGATAATAAATAAAAGAGAGATAGTAAAATCTCTAGGGTTACTTCAACCATTCCACATACATATTCAAAGACTAGAAGATATATCAATAGACTTTATTATAGGGTTACTAAAATATAAAGGTAAGTATTACATTTTTGTGGTCATTTATATAGACAAATTTTGTAGATTTTTTTTGTAGAGCTCAAAGTACATAAACAACAAGCCAAGTGGCAGAAGTGTCCGTGAAAGAAATTCATAGTCTTCATGGTTTTCCTAAAGTAATAGTAACAAGAAAATTTTGGAAATAATTATTTAATGAGTGGAGAAACACTAGTTGCCATGAGTTCTACATATCAAACACAATCAAATGGTCAAACAAAAATAGTTAACAAATGTTTTTAAGGTTATCTACAATGTTACTCTTTAGAAAAGCAATCTTAATGGATGAAGTGGGTTAGTCAAGGAAGAATGGTAATATGATACTACCTATCACACATCTACTAAAATTTCCCCATTTAAGGCCCTTTATGGATATCCAACTCCTAGTATCTCATAATTTTTGCAAGATAAGTCCAAATTATAGGAAACAGAGTCACATATGGAAAATACTAAAGAAACATTGAAAATTATTATGGAAAACCTTCAAATGACATGAAACATGATAAAACAACAAGGGGAAAAACATTGAAGTGAAAGATAATTTGAGGAGGGTAATTGGGTATTTTTTAGATTATAGCATTATAAGAAATCTTCATTCAAGAAAAATAAGAATAAAGAATTAGCTCAAAAATGTTATGGCCCTAAATAATTATTCATAGGATTGCACAAGTGGTATAGAAGTTATATTTTCCTTCTTCTTGCATTCATAAGGTTTTTCATGTATCTTTCCTAAAAGAGGTTTTGGGAAAAAATATGCCAATGTAAATAGAACTTCCAAAATTAGATGAAGAATGAAAGTTGATTCTTGAACCACAAAAAGTTATAGATAAACATTTTGTATCTCTTTGACATATAACCATTATGAAGTACCTAATAAAGTGGAAGAATATTCCTCTAGAAGAAGGTACATGGTAAAATGATCAATTCGTGATGAAATACCCATGGCTAAAGGATTCGTTTGAAGTTTTGACAAAGGTTTTGTTATATGTTTTATATAACACGCGACGGAATAGTTTTATTGTTTTTTAAGGTCCCACATAGTGATCAAATTTGAAGGGCAAGTCTGAATTTCAATTAGAAGGGCATATATCTATGTCGCCCTTCCATAATGAAAAGCTTTAAAAAAAAAAACTTTTCAATTGACCACAATAAATTATTTTTACATTTCATTTTCAGAAAGACAAAACCATCAATCTTTATATTAATAAAAGACTGTTACATATACAACAATGAGGAAGGCTCCATCTTTCATTTCTTAAATATCTCATTGTCAATGTCAACATAAGTCTTGAAGACACTATTATAAGAATTTGGATACATACCACCGGGATATAGGAGATTCTTATGTGTCAGATTGTGTAATGCAATTTTGACTTTGTCTCACAAGGAGCAGCAGCATGGAGGTCTGGATTTTTCTTATAGAACTTTTTTATTATTATTTGAAAAGTTTTTTATAGATTTGAAGACAACAATGAAATTATGAGCATGGTGGACAATTAGTCAAGCTCATGATGCCAAACCATGATGATGTAAGTTTGGAATTTAACATTTTTACATGTTAAAGACAAATAGTCAAAATCACTGACAACATAGTATGCCATAATTAATAATCATTCCCTGTTCACTTTTGTTAATAGGTTTATGTCACACGATGATCTCTCTTCTCTGGCATTTACTTGTATTGAAGATCACTATTCTAGGAATAAGGAATTATTTTCTCCAAAAATAACCCTAGCCAAACATTGACAATGCATCAAGGGTATCTTTCTATGCTTCATAAGTACATATGTTCTACTTCTAAATCATGTCTTGGAAGTGGTTGTTTTGCTGGAAATTATTCACCAGTTGGTTTCATACCAAAGCCTTTTTCTCATTTTCAGCATCCAATACATGAAAAAGATAATGGTTTAAAACTACATAAATATTTGAAATTTTGCAAGAATTGTCTGGCACACTTTGAATATGAATTTTGAAGTCAAGTGCATGATGCTGTATAGGATCAAGTGTCATTTTGAATACCAAATGTTTCACGAGAAACTTCTCAACATGCTACCCTGCAGTAAGGATTAAATGACAATATTGCATCAACTATTTCCATAATAAAAGTGCACCTCGGCCATAAGACTAAACAACTACAAATGTTGTAGATCTAACAAGACCACACAATTAAATGTATTCCACAAGGCCAATACTGTATGAAAAATGAAAAGGAGTTTGCAACCAAAAATACCTTAGGCAACTAATTCAATTAGATACACCAAACCATCAACAAAAAGGAAAACCAGCCTACTCAAAAGGCAAGTGTTTACCTCCTTTGACAAAATCTTGAGTTTCGAAACAAGGGCCTTTATTGTCTTGTCAATGCCCCTAGTAATTTGAACGGGGTTTTCACCTGCTGCAACAACCTAAACAAAAAGGTTTCATTTCAAATTATTTTCCACAAATTTAAGATACAACCATTGTGAGTTTTGTATTTCCTAACAAGCTCATAAATTTTGACAAAAGAACCAAAATTGTTTAATACCTGATTGCAATTTTTTCACTCAAAAACTATCTTAGACTCAATAATCCCAACCCAAAACTAAAAAACCAAACACCATAAGACCCTACAAAAATGAATAGATGATCTTAATCTAGTACTATCGACAAAAAGTTATCTTTACACCCTCACTTATTAAACCCTGTGCTGTTGAATTTTAACTTCAACTGCTGCAGCAGAAGGACGGATGCAGCAGCAACATTTTTTTTTGGAGGTTGCTTGCACACCATCCAGAAATTTAATTCAGCATTTAAAATTCCTGCAAGTTTTTTTTGTAGACGGCCACAACCATATTTTTGTACAGGATTGTATTTAAACACAAAAACCAGCATTAACGCAATTCACCAACCAGAAATTAAACAAACAGAAATTTACCCCCCAGTTTTGTAAATTCAAAAGAACACGTGGAGAATTAATATTGGATCGCATGAAATTGAAGGGAATCTGAAAACCTGAAAACCGGACCCGAATTTTTTATAAGGCACATTGGATTGAGAATTCGCGTTACAAATTAGGCAGACGTCAGCATCCCATTTTGGAATGCGAATTTGGTTTGAAATTCAATCTATTCAGACTTTTGAAGTTCGATGGAAAGGGTTCTTTAATGTTTTGATAGTTTAATTTTATGTATGCTTTAATATATACATATGTTTTAAACATATGTTATATATATATCATATGCGAAATGAAAGGTGGGCCATAGAATTTAGTTTTAATTTTATTTTTTTTAAAAGAGGGTTTATTATAATATGTTTTATATGTTACGGCATATAAAAATAAAAAGGAAAAAAAAGCTTGGTAGTTTTTTTAATAGACAGTACGTAAATTTTTTATTACACAGCAGTGTGTAAAAAGTGAAAGACTGAGTGTAACTTTTTAAGTGTGTATGCACAGCATTGCGAAAGTGAAAAACACAGTAGACTGTTTTAGAGACAAAGTATGTTTGTTTTGAATAGACAGTGAGTTGGTTTTATGCACTGCATTTTGTAGCAGTCATAATTTTGTAATCCCTCTCAGTGAGGAAGAAGTGTAATAGTTTTTTTTTGAGTTATTGAAGGGAATAGAAGTTTGTTTTCAAAGTATTGAAACTCTGTCTCTTGTTAAAGAAATTTTTATTTTCTCTGTGTTAAAAGAAGGGAGATTTATTCTCCATTCATTGTTCTAGAATTTTTCAATATTCCAACATGTGCAAGAACAACATATGTTGTGGTTCCATCCCCAGCTAAATCATTTGTCTTTGCCGCAGCTTGCCTTACCAACTTGGCCCCAATATTTTCAACTGGGTCCTCTAATTCAACCAATAAAAAGGCCAAAACCATAGCATTGAGATACATTTCATTGCACTGTCAATGACGATAAAATTTGACTCAGCCATAACCCTTTCCTTTTATTGTTGTGAAAAGCTTTATACATTACTCTAATGTGGCTAGTTCATAGGCCAAGTACACCACTGGGTAACAAATATGTTTCCTTTCACCTTTGAGTTTTCAAATTATGCCTACCAAATCTAAGACATTTAAGAGGGGGAACTAATACAACGTTAAAAAGAAAACTAGAGCACACGTATACAAATTACCTCCTTAGCTATTGTCACACCATCATTAACTATTTTCGGAGAACCATGCTTGCTCTCCAAGACAACATTTTTCCCCTCGCCCCAAGGGTGACTCCAACAAGATCAGCAAGTTTGTTTACACAGCCTGCAAGACAAATTGACAATGCTTTCAGTAAGTGTGCAATTGAATGCCATACCATATGCCAAAATAACGCTCCATGAAAAATTAAAATAACACATTAAAATCGAATATAATTGGACAAGGAAAGATCCACCACAGTGAAGTTTCATGTGCAGGTGACCTTCCTTAAACATAATTTTTTCTGTGACCTACAATTTTTTTGTCATTGAGCCATCCTTGTTGAAGTAAAAATCCTTTTCCATATCTCTTGTATTAACTACCTTATATCTATCATGTAATCTCAGAGTCCCTCTTCTGCTTGAGCGATTAAAGGAAATGGGTGAAAAAACTGAAAGAGAAGATAATTGTCTGCCATAATTATCAAACATTGCACCCAACTTCTTCCCCTTTCCATTGTTACCCAATGAGGTAGATGTGGAAATTGTTGTCATACTGCCCAAAGAAAAGGCCATCTTCTCTTATACTGAATATAGGATTACAAGATCTTCATATTAGTATGAACCTTAAAAAACATGACTCCCATTGCTAAAAACCACTTTTAAGTTGTAACAGGCAAACTAAACAACTATCGCAACTTTTGGAAACTTTTGGAGCATTAAGAGAGAAAAAACCAAAGAGAAATACAACCACAATCCTCATTTTAATGAGACTGGACTATATATTTGCATTAAGATAATAGAAAGAAATCACGACTATATTAAAGCCAGCACAAAACAATCTTTAACCAGTGTCTCTCGCGGCCTTCAGGTTGCCATGCTAGAGGTTGCATATTTTTAATTTAAATTATTGACCTCTCGTGCCCATCTATGAATGCATCCAATGGGATATCTACATCAAATGCTCCTTTATATCCCCAAAAACAAATTCCCTACTACAAGAGCACCAGTATTGATGGATCACCCCACACCGTCCCACCCACTAGAAACGGTGAAAAAGGAAACCCGAGAAAACTTCTGAAATATCTCAAGATGACTATATGGGTGGTTCTTATGAATCAACCAACCATTTAGAACATGCTCATCAATCCAAACCATGAGTATTATGTGACAATATTCAAGTAGGCACTGAATCGGATTTCTGAAGCTATGTTAGAGAAACCCTAAACTCTCACTAAAAATAGGTGAAATGTGGCACCACTCAGAGATTGACATGTGCCAATTGGTACAAGTGGTATACAATTGGCATGCTCAAAAAACGAGGTGATGCATGAATGACATGAGGGAGAAAATAACAGAAAAGCCCCAAATCTAGAGAACCAAAGCTCATCACCAACCTGAGATTGACAACTTTACATGATGTAACCTATGAAATCGTAAATGGAGAAATCATAGTAACAATAAAGTAACCTATGTAACAATAAATTTGGATTCATCCTGGGAGTGGTAATGGGAGATATCATAGTGAGCAACAGGAAACATGCATAGTTGCTTACAATCAAATAGATGAAAAAACACATACAAAAAACCTAGATAATAATCATGAACAAGCTTAATATTGAATTATGAACTATAAAGGAACTTACAAAATGTGACATTACGAACCTAGTCAAGCGCACAAGCAAAAATATCCTGGACATGACCCTGGTTGACAAGTTGTATTGCTCATGATGTAAGAGGATTTGTACCTGCACTGCCAAGTCAATCAAAATCCATCATTATCTATACAATAAATACAAGTAATTGATGTGGTATTTTTTACTCTAAGATGCATTCTTATGATAATGTTAGAACATATGTTGAAAATGTCAAAACATACCTGAATAAGCTCCTCTTCGTTTCAAGAACAATTTATTGGAGTCGCATGAACTTGGAACAAGCCTCCCCCGATCTGAAAGAGTAGCAACTAAGTCAACAGTGACTTTTTTGTTGCTACGCTGGATCAAGGGAGGTTTGCTCCAAGATTAAATCACTCCAATAAATTATTCTCTACTAAACAGGGCCAACCACGTGAAGGTGGAAGCTCTTATGGCCCCTCCCCCCCGCCCTCACATCACTCTCAATTCCCCAATACCCAATCTATAATTCATTTTTTACTTTCATGAGCATAAAAAAAAATACTCAATAACTAATAAAAAACAATTCAACAAAAAGTACGCAAGGAAACATTGCAATTAATGCTTGACATAAAAATAGTATGATAAATGAGTTTTTTATATAACGCAAAAACGTTCCAAGTATGGTAACGTTTGTCTTATAATAATACAATATTTTACATTATCAAATTTTCTTTTTCTTCTTCCTATTTCTAAAGCTCCTAATTACATCATCAATATCATCATGCTCTACTCTTGTTTCGTGCCTTTCGACCCGCACTGCTGACCTAGTTGCGTAATCACGATGTCTGGTCTCATCCAGTGATGGGGCATCGCCTACAAAAACAGATAATATTAAATTTTAATTGTCAGTTTTTAAATATCATTGAACTAGTTCGGTAATATTAATAAAAAAAATTGCAATGAGATTATTTACCTGGTGCACTAGTTGTCGCTGCTGACCTAGTTGCGTAGTCACGATGTCCGGTCTCATCCAGTGATGAGGCATCGCCTACAAAAATAGATAATATTAAATTTTAATTGTCAGTTTTTAAATATCATTGAACTATTTTGGTAATATTAATAAAAAAAATTGCAATGAGATTATTTACCTGGTGCACCAGTTGTCGTCGTTGGGACTGTTGCCCTGTCTTCCTCTCTGGTGGTAAGATCCTCAAGGGAAACATTCTTTGTCATTTAAACAAAAAAAATTATAAGGACAACCATCAAGGTATAATTAGAAAAAATTATAAGTGGAAATTAAGTACCGTCACGGCCCTCACTGATAGTAGCATTGTCGGCCTGGTCCCCACTACAATGATCAGGTTGCACGTGAGGATCATCTACATCTGGCTCTAAAACTGGGTTATTTGCCTCGTCAGTAGTGCTGCTCCCCTGATTTAAAAAAAATTGTTAGACATTAAATTTATGGACGAAAACAAACATATTGAAAGGTTAATTTTTTACCTTATCAGGCATTCTGGATCTTGGGACCTGCCCCAAGCATCTGCGACCTTCAACTACGGCTTGATAGCCGAAATGGAAAGCGATATTTTTATCTTCCTCTGTAGTTTCTATTCCGAATTCATCACCCTACATTACATATGATTGTGTATTTTTAATCATATTTGATAGGATTACAAAAACGTTGGAAGGCAATACAATTAATTATAAGATGTTTAGCTACTTAATTACAATTCTTGCGGCCAATTTCAAGTAGCCACCCTGGCCTAGCTTGTGATGGCCCTTTTTTTCAATCCTAGCTTTGGTTGCCTTTGAGGTGTCAGGCAACCTAGCATCAAAATATTGAAGTCGGATATGACGTAGCACACTTTTATTTTAGACATAGAGAAAATTAAAGCTATTGAATTAAAGTTGTAATTTACCTTGCGGGTCTAGTTGGCATTTTTCCTTCTTTCTTTGCCCTTTTCTCTTTTCCGTCATGGATGAGTGCTCTCTACTCACTCTCTGAAACTGCGAGAGGACGCTCATATCTAGGGTTAAATTGCAATTGCGTCCTATAGGTGTCCCTGGTATATTTCAAATATTTGCCGGCTACCCGAGCCACCGCTGTTCTGTCAAATGTGCCGACCCCAAAAAGGGCTTCTAGATAATCTAGAAGTTCTTTTTTCAGGTTGGAATTCTGGGAATTCCACCCTGTGCATATGGTTGGGCCAAAAATTACCAACACATGGCTCTCCAAAAACCTGTAGAACTCATTGTTTCCTACACAGAAAAAAAGATATTATCATTAATTTAAAAATAAAAATCATGATAAATATGTTTTAGATAGAGTACATGAAATAGTTAAAATATTAAAATTTACCTGGGAGTTGTATGTGCTTTATAGGGACACCTTCATCGTTCACCAAAAACGTGCCATTAATGGTCCCTGTGGAGCTGACACGTGTAGCTCTAGGAAACGCAATAATGTAGTTGGCCATATCAGCCTCATCACTACCAACACGTTCAACGGTTGGCTGGGTGTCTGCTTGGGCAGGGTGTGTTTCTTGGCTGGCACCTAAAGGATTAGAAGGTGTACGAGAGGATTGCTAGGAAATCTCTTGCCCTTGTGTCCCACTACCACCAACACCGGGTTCAGCAAGTACCAAAAAACGCTACATACAAAAGAACTTTTTGTTAGTTTAGTCAATGTAAAAATTAAAAATCAAACTATCACAATTCATCTCATGCAGAACAAAAAAAATATCCTTTTGACTTTTTATTATTACCTGATATGTTTCTAGCTGGCTCATAAGTTTTTTATCCTCTCTTCTATTTCAGGTGTTTGAGGCGCGTCTATCAAAGTATTAAATTCCAACCTTGCATCTCATGCCTTTTTTCGTAACAAGAACACTGGAGATAAGGATGAAGAAAGCTCTTCCTCAAAGAGGGAATCATCAGGCGTACCATGGCTGGGTGTCTACATATTTGAACAAAATTAATATTATTTAAGTTATGTAAATAACTAAAATACCTGAAGATAGAGCAATGCTGGCACTTTATATGTTCTTCCGCTGACCTCTTTTCGCGATCATCCTGTCTTGAGGTTGTTACTGTACTGCCCTGATCAGTCTGCTACATTGCAATAAAATTATAAATGTAAAAACTTGAAAACAATATCTAACTTGAAAACACAAAATGAAAACTGAAATAATTTCTAATAAGACACCGGAAGACAGAGTTAGAGTTTCAAATATGCCTTGCATTGAATTCAGTCCTGGAAACATGTCATTGCACATTAAGGCACCGAAACAAGAGACGAGTTGACAATGAAGACCTTATTGAATATATTGCTGGAGCAACTTCTACTAAACTTTTTGTGAAGACCTTGAGGACATTTTTGAAGCAACATTGTTGAATTTGATGGTACAGCATTGTTGGAGACGATCTTGAATGGCCTTGAAGTGAAGCTTTTGGAGCAACTATTGAAAAATCCTTAGAGCATTTAAGTAAGGCACTTTCTATCTTCCATCACCTTTTTCCTTTCAATATCCTTTAAATGATTTTGTTGATATTTAATGTTTGAAATCACGTTATAAATCCTTTATTATATGTGTTTGGAGACTTTCCCTTTGAAATTACCCAAAAATACCCTGGAAATTTTATCTTCAGGATGCATGTCTGACCCTATTGTTCAATATTTTTATTGATAGTAGTAAACATAGAGAGTTAGGGGGCTCTGGACTTGGTTTGGTTGGGCCATTAGATCCCTAACATCTACTAGGGAGAACCCCCCTTGAGTTGGAGGAGAGCTAGCCCGAAGTGAAAAGAGGTTGGTGAGGTGACAATGGGGCTATTGAATTACACATGGTATCACACTTTAGCTTTAGGACTTTATCTTGAGAAGTTCGAGATTTTGCTATATCAATTCTCAAATTGTTTACAACACTATTGTTAAGAACTAATAAGAAGTGATGTTGAGGGGTTTTTGGGTATAAGAAACAATACCATTTAAAAAATAGGGTTCTCAGTCCTTGGCATTCCTTCACCTGGGCCTAGGGGCACACTAGAATAATTTCACACTAAACCATGCAAACTTAAAATTAACTTAACAGATCCACAAAGCAATAATAATCATAATTCCTAATTTCCTATTGTACGATATGATGCAAATTATTCAAACATGAAGCAATGATGACATGCAATGTCTGAATTTCAAGATTGATGAACCAATACAAGAAGTTAGAAACTACAACTTTGATTCAATACTCTGTGTCCTAACTCCAAGAAGGAATCTAGTTTGTAGTACAGAACATGCATCGTGTATTATCAATTCTTAATTGACAACAACTAAAGGACATCTACCTCATCAATTCCTTCCCATTTTGTGTTTTTATGTTATATTGCTTATAAAAGTGTCAAATTTCTCTCAAAGTAAGCAACCACTGAATAAAATAAAAAATAGTTGAGATATGATTGAGAAGTGGTCATTTATTTCTTGAAAGGATCTTCACGATTTCTTTGGTTTTTTTTCATCTCAAGAAACAAGAAATGACCTAAGAAACTATCGTGATGTAATATAAGAAACAACACGGTGCAATGGCCATTTTCAAAGCCAAATGATGTCCATTGAGGACATGGCGTTTATTTGGTTCCTGTTTCATAGGAGTTTCGGGTAGAAATGGAACTTTGTTGTACCATTTCCAGTAGTAAAAAGGGAAAACCTTCTTTTTTCATGGGAAATAATTTACCTTTCCTTTTTCAAGATAATCTAAATCACAAAAAATATGAACTATACTGCACACATTCTTGGATAATGTGAAAGTGGAAAAGGAATACCCTACACAAGTGATGCACACATGTACATTTGAACACTAATAGATTTTTGTAGTTGAAATGCAATGCTTGTTTTCATTGAAATGTAGGGTTTTTAAAGCAGGGAGAAATAATGGCTGCCAAATTAATAAGCGTTTCTTTGGGAAAATTTTAAATCTTGTATTGGGTGATGAAGATAATAGAGGGTATTGAATATTGATTCTTGACATCTAGAGAGAACCCTACAGCCTAACACAATCCAATGGAATTGACCAAAAAAACCCAAATAGAGTCAACCCTACTATAGGAGGAAGGGCCTGCAGTAAGAACTTACCATTTTGCAAGAGCTGAGGGCGAATTCCATTCTCCAAGAGCTGAGGGCGAAAGTTGAGGGCGAATGTAGGGCGAATGCTGTTGTGCAAGAGCTCAAGGAAAATTTTTAGGGCAAATTCTATTCTGCAAGAGCTCAGGGCGAATGCTAAGGGCGAATGTTGTTCTGCAAGAGCTCAAGGTGAATGCTGAGGGCGAATGTTGTTCTGCAAGAGCTGAGGGCAAATGTTGTTCTACAAGATCTCAGGGAGAATGCTGAGGGCGAATGTTGTTCTGCAAGAGCGTAGGGTGAATGCGTGCGTGATATCAGACGTTAATGTAGCTATTGCGACGGATATAAGTTTCGTATTTTTAATAAAATCATTTATATGTAGCGCGCATATAAGTTTCTTATTTTTATGTAGCATGCATATAAGTGTCGTTATACCGACGGTGGAAAAAGCGTCGCTATTGCGACGGATGCCTCCAAACATCGCAATTGCAACACTTAGACATTGTGTCACACTTGCGACGTTTGAAGGCAGTCGTCGCAATAGCGACGCTTTGGGGCATAGTGTCGCAATTGCGACGTCTTCCTCCAAACGTCGCAATTGAGACACTTTGTATAAGTGTCAGTATTGCGACACTTTTCTATAAACATCGGTATAGCGACGGTTTCGGGCGGGATTGAAAAAATTTGGGGAAATTTCCGACATTTGGTCAAAAGCGTCGGAACCAAGTGTCGGAATTTCCCCCAAATGTAGTAGTGTTTAGAAGCTTTTTCATGACATTAGAGCTTATTATCTTTCCCGACTTCCCTGCAATACCCCGTAATTCGACTTCCTTTCCTTCTGGAAAAAAAAATTCAAGAAAAGTTCTTGAAAATTAAAAGCTACCGTCCCCAAAGATTGTAACCATTGTACTCCTAGTACAACAACAGCACCTCCCATAGGAATGGAAAGAATTGGACTATTCAATACATATTCCCCCATGGTTAGCTTGATATTATGGCATTTTCCAGAGAAATTTATAGTTCCTCCATTTGCAACCATCACTTGACATTCTGATGCTGGGTATAGGAAACAATTCAATTCCTTGGCTACCTTACAATGAATAAAATTATGGGTACTACTTGAATCAATCAACATTATTACCTTTTTCTTCTTGATATGTCCTTCTATCTTGAGAGTTTGAGGAGTGGTAATTCCTGCCAATGCATTACACGATATGTTCAGACTCATTTCATCCTCTTCTTGGGTTGGTTTCTGGTGTATATCCTCTTCTTGCTCATTTTCTTCTTCCTCTTCACAATCTATGTAAAATAATTTCTTCTCAGCACACTTATGACCTTTAGTGTATTTTCTATCACAACTGTAGCAAAGCCCTTTTGCTCTTTTTTCTCCCAATTTTTGTGGTGTCAACCTTGTAGGTTGTGGAAATCTAGACGTAGCAACACTTCCTTCTTTATAGAATTGAGTGGTAGGCTTCCTTGTCGCCATAATTTTACATTCAACTTTTCTTGCCAACCCGAATGCCTTCTCCAATGAATCAGGTTCCAGAACGCGAACTTCATGTTGGATGCTATCCTTTAAAGTGCCTATGAAGAGATCAATCCTGTGTTCCTCTGGAATATCAGTTACCCTTATATTCAATTTTTGGAAGTCCTCAATGTGCTCCCCACTAAACCCTTTTGTTTGAGATTTATCAATTGGCTAAAGAAGGTGTTGCTCTTTGTATCCTCATAATGTGCTATCATTTCCTCCGTAAAAATTAACCAAGTGATAATTTTTTTACGGGAGCAAAGCCATCGATACCATACAAATGTATTTTGTTCTAAATGTAAAGTTGCAATGCGTACCTTTTGTGTGTTTTGCACGTTATGGAGATCAAAATATTGCTCCATCCGTAGTATCCATGTTACAGGATCCTTTCCATCAAACTTCCTCATATCCATTTTTGGAATATGGTGGTTCTTCCCGCCAACATTAGATTTTATGAAATCACAATTAACATTTATTTTGTTCTCATCATGAGTTTCCTCTACTATCTTTTCACCATTAGGAAACATTTCTTGTATCAACTTTTTCAAACCTTCCATGTCTGCTTTTAGATCATTCTTCATGTTTTCCATTTTCTCATCAATCTTAGCTTCCATGTCATCCATATTAGATTCCATGCCAGCTTCCATGCCATCTATCTTAGATTCCATGCCATTCTTCAAAACATCCATCTTAGATGTCACGCCTTTCTTCAAACCATCCATCTTAGTTTCCATGCCTTTCTTCAAAACTTCCATGTCATTTTTTGTTGCTCTTTGCGAGAGCAAAATTTGTTGCACTTGCTCTTGTAATTTTGATATGTCATGTTGCCATTCTTCGTCTTCATGAGTCACAGTAGAGCCTTCTAAAGGCTTAATGGGAGTTGAATTCTTTTTAGGGGCCATTTTAGAATCCAATACTGATATCTATTCTACAATATTCCCTTGGAATCAATTCAACTTGATTCTTCAAACAAGACTCATGCAATTCGGAAAAAAAAAAAAATACACACCTTTTACTTGCTTTTGAGGAGCTCGATATTGAAATTGAATTATCTCTATAATTGCAGATCCTCAATATCTAAAATTTAGCCCTTTAGTAGCCCTCTGAAGCTTCTTTCAAATTCCACAGGTCTGATCTGATTTGGATTCTTCAAGGAAAAGTTATGTCCAATCTCCCACAATGACCCATTTTTGGACTGGTTCAGTAAAGCGAACTTGTATGACTTGCCACGTGTCATTGTTTCCTCCTTTGGCTCTGAAATTGATAGACCGAAAACTATAGTCTGTGAACTTGTGGCCACTTCTTACAACACTCCAATCCGATGCTCAGAGAGAGAGCTATGAAGATTTTCCCACGATCACCTCTTTGGGATGAAATTCAAAAGCCTCAAAAAGCCCTAACTTCCACAGATCATATATTCGAAAATATTGTGAAAAAATATCTGAAATTTTGCGACGATTTTCCTCAGGAATGCGCCTTCGCACTCTAAACATTTCAGCTTCTGAACCTTCGTAGAAACAATTTTATTACGAAAATACCACAATGACCTGTTCAGGTTAAATTCAGGAGCCTACAAAATGACCTAACTTGCACAGATCCTATCTCCGAAAATATTGCAAACCAAGCTCTAAAATTTTGCGATGATGTTCCTCAGGAATTTGGTTCCGCGCTCTAAAAATTTCAAATTCTGAACCTTCGTAGAAAAAAAATTATAGCGAAAATTCCACGATGACCTGTTTGGAGCAGCGAAACCCTAGAATCTCAAAGCTCTGATACCAAATGTTGTGAAACTAGCGCCAAAAAGAGAAGAAAAGAGATATCAACGCCTTAGAAATAAGCCACTTCGAGGGGGAAACCTCCAATACATTACATGAATGAACAATTCTTGGATGATTGAAATTACAAAACCTCATTTCTATATATAGGAGTCCATGGGGCCACAATGTAATCCTAGTGGGCCACAATGTAATCCTAGCCAACCTAACAATAATAATTTAAGGGCACAATAATAACAATATGGGGGTTACAAGGGTACAATAATAATAATAAGGGGGTTACACTAACAACAATAAGGGACTATACTAGTAATATAGGGACCTAACATCCTTCCTACAAAGTGTTGGCTACCCCAACTGTTGATGCATGTGGCTGCTCCTCCATGAGTGTGATGGCGTTAGGAAAAATCTCCTCAAGTGGTGGTGAGGGCTTTCCCTCCTTTTTTCTTTCTCCATCAAAGGTTTTGATCAACCTTGGAGTGAACGCTGCAAAACTTTTCACCCTTGCATGGCTCAAGTGGCTGCACCACCAAACATAGGCTTCACCCTCCAAATGCAGCGCTAAGATTTCAACAACTTCTTCCCCTGCTATAGGATGTAGTAGGAAAAATGCCTCCAACTTTCTCACCCAAGATTTTGCTGTAGATGACCCATCAAAGGTAGACAACAAAAATATATTGCCTTTGATTTATCTTCTGCTGCAGGGTCTCTTCTCTTCCTTCAACTGGATGAAATGAGGGAAAGCTAGAGTCTCCTTGAAGGCTCTAGGTTGAGATCTGTACTCAACAAGGTAATCACTTAGAATCTGATAATCCAAGTGTCTTTCATGCTTGTCTTCTTCTCGATGAGAATAGGAAGTGCATGGTCCTTCCTCCTTTTTTCTCTTTCTCTTTCGAGAGGATATTTTTATTTCTGAATACTGATGAGAGAAAACTCATATTCTTCATCATTTTGACCTTCTTGGGCTAAGACTCACAGGCTAAGCAAGGAAATTTTCTTTGATCCCACTGTAATGTTCCAAATCTGGAACAGCTAGCAAGGCATGACTGGAAAACACATTTTCCAGTAATGGCTACTACAGGAATTGAAACCAAGACCTGGATCCTTTAGAAAAATATGTATAAGTGCTAAATCCAAGAGGAGGCTCCAAATAAATCCTTCTAACTGTGTTAAACAGATCTCCCACACTTAAATTTCCTCAAAAAGTGCCCGATGAAGGGACTGCAACCAATGTATGAAGATACAATAGATCAACAACGCTATTTTATTAACTGTGAGACCAGAAGATATAGATAGCCAACAAATAATTTTATAGCAGTAGAAAGAGTACAAATTCTTGAGGAAACATCCACTCAAGAAAGGCAATGCAAGCCTCAAAAATACATGTACATGAAATGAAATAACATTGTTATATCTGCATAAACCCTGGCTATGACTGCGCATTTTATAAGAGATACTTCTGCATAAATACCATCAATACAAATATATGACAATGTATGGCTCAAATACAATAGGGGAGAAAAGCTCTAACCCTTAGAAACAATAATACATCAATCCTCCGAAGGATTGGCTGAAATATACAAAATGGAAAAAATGTTGGATTTGTTGGGTAGCTGTTGCAACTCAAATCTGGAACTAAATAGAGAAGGCTAAAGATGATAAAAAATCTAAAGTAGACCTCCTCTAATGGATCTCCTAAGTGGAAGGCTGATCCTTACACTTAATATCTCACCCTTCAATCAACATTTCAATCCCTCACTGCAAGTGCACTCTGAAAATAACGCAGTCTAAGAGGGTAACTGCATTGTAGGTGGAATAGAATGATTTGGAAAAGTGCCAAGATCTGCAATAAGCTTTGATAGCTTCCAAACTGATCCTCCAAAGGAAAGAAAGACCCTCCCTCTGAAAACCAAGTGATGGAAGAGGTGTTGTGATCCCTCACTGCAACACCCTGCAACACAACATTATGTTGTTGCAGCAATAACGTTGTCCTAGAGGAGGATGCTTGGCCTCAAGCATGGATGTGAGGAAAATTAGTACAAATCCTTCAAGAGGCTTTTCAAGAAAGGAGAAGGATTCCTAAACAGGAAATCCTTGTGCTAAGAGGCACAGCAGCTCAGCTAAACAGCTAGGACTGCAAATATTCTAAGCAGACAAGAAATAAATAATCGTATGCATATCCAACAATGGTTGCCTTGCCCTCCTTTTAAACACATGAGATCTCCCTCTCCATGGGTCCCACTCTTTTAGGGTTTCCTCCTTCAATGAATATTCCCTCCTCTATCTCTGCGTTGTCCCATAGATGCTTTCCACCTCATGCCTCTGCATTGTTTGACTTGGTCAAACTTGACCTAGCCTCTTTGCAAAATGTCCCCTTTCACACATGAGGGTGTGAAATCTAGTTCCAAGGCTGATCCCCTTTCATACTAGAGGGATTTTATCCATGTTTTTATTGTGAATGGGCCTTTTCACCCAATTATTCAACTCCTAAGTGAAAATAGCAAAAGTTAATATTGGAATATTACAAAGAGTTCGCTGGAAAAGACGGAGATGAATAGAATCGTCAACCCAAGAATTAGAAGAACACCACAAATGGTAAGTCATCACATGCGTTTTGAGATATTCACTAGGTTTACCCTAAAATTTAGGACAATCACCAGGAATCTTGGTCAGAACCAGAGGCCAATATGGATTATGAAGAATAGGATCATTCGTCAACTTCGACACATTAGGTAATTCCAACATAGCAAGAAATGGTAATTGAGTGTTAAAAATCATCGGAGGTCTTTGATAAGGACCTGTCTATACATTCTACCTGGTTCGAACAGGATTTTTTCCCCATACATTCTTTCCTGAAGAATTCAGATCATAAGGATTAGAAATAGGATAATTCGGTTGATACGGGGGTTGAGGACCAGGATATTGAGTCAAAAGAAACCACTGAGGTCCTTGCTGAGTAGCATAAGGATTTTGCTGTGGAATTTAAGTATGGCTTTGAGGTTGTTGAGACACATGTTGATATTGAGGTTGCTGGTACACCGGTTGATTTTGCGGGTAAGGAATATGAGGTGCGCTATATACTGGTTGATTCTGAGGGTACGAAATCTGGGGTGCACTATATACCGGTTGACGTGAAGCTTGAGGGTAATAAGTTCCCTACGGTTGTGCAGGTTGACCTTGAGGAGAAGGTTGAGCATGCTGCTGGGCAGGGTAAACCGGTAAAACCGGCTGTGGAAATGAAGGAATCTGTTGATGGGCAGGTTGCGATGGTTGCTAAGCTGGTTGAACCGGTTCTTGAACTGATTGTTAAGGGCCACCAGGTTGACCCTGTGGGAAAGGTTGGCCTGATGGTTGTGATGGACTAGGTTGTCCCTGATGACCAGGTTGACCTAGAAAAAGGACCATAGGATTGTCCTTGTGATGGATAAACTTGCCCCCAAGGACCAAAATATGATCCAGGTTGAACTAGAGGTTGACCCAAGAGACTAGAGGATTGTCCATGTTGGACCAAAGGTTATCCTTGTGGACCATATGGTTGTTCCTGAGGACCAAAAGCAGGGCCCTGATGAGCTGAAGGTTGTCCCTGAGAGGGTTTTCCTTGTAAGCTAGAGGGTTGCACAGGCAAAGTAGGTCCCAAATGAGTAACAGACTGATAAGGATCATAACCATCCTGATAAGGATCATAAACGGCCTGATAAGGATCTATAGGAGGCATATAAAATGGATTCCCATGGTCATCATAATGATGCGGATATTCATATATGGGAGTTCCAACAACATCATAGTGATGAAAACGAGGATTTCTAGGAGGTGGGGGTTGTTGAGAACCCTGATAATTTTTCTGAACAACTAACAGATATTCTTCAAAAGTGAGACTGCTAGGAATCACAGGAGTAGTGGAAACTGAACTAGAAGCCACACAGATTTTAGGTTGGACTGGAACAGATGTAACATTAATCGACGGATTTGATACCTAGGGTAACGATACTGACGAAGATTGGACCAAACTCCGAGGAGGAGTTACTGTGCTAGATTGTGCAATGGATGCAACACCAGACATAATCTGACTCAAAGACCTATAGCCAGCCGGAAGTGACACCGAAGGCAAAGAAGAGGCACGAGAAATATCTTCAGGAAAGAGTTGATACTCTCCTGTGGATACAGGCATTCCTTCACTACCAATAGAACTAGAGGAATCCATATATGAGTCTCCTGTAAGATCTTCGAAAATACTACAGGGACTAGGAGGTACCGTAGTAGCAACAAAAGGTGATCCAGACATAAGAGGAGGAAATTCCCCTTCGTCCCCAAAACTGGACCAAGCACTTGAAGGAGGCCAATTGAATTCAACTGGTTTTTAAAGTGGAGACCGAGTAGCAAGGGGATGGATAGATGGAAGAATAGGTTGCGAGAACTCGAGAGACCTAGTGGATTGAGGGGTTTCGTAAGAAGGGTCCAGAAAAGAACCACCACTAGGAGGCAGTGAAGAGGACAAAACTGGATGTTTCGCCACTTTGACTGTAGATCAGAATAGGAAGGAAAAGAGATAACCAATCAAAAGTGCCAAAATCAATAACCAAGGAAATCAATCAGACCAAGTAGCAAACTTTAATGGGCATGTAATCGTAGGTGATTAATTTTATAACATTGAAACCAAAATATATTTTTTCATGTTTTAAGAGTCAAGAAATAGATAAAAGATGACTCTAGTCACTTTCAATTTGAAATGAGCGTGAAAGGACAAGTGCTCGATGATCTTTTACTTATTTAAAGAGTCACGAAAAGATCAAAACGACTACTGAGGTATTCTAAGCAAGAGGGTATACCAGGTTTCCGTGAACTACCATATACACCTTGGTGATCAAATGAAAGAAAAATGACCAAGGACTTAACATACGTGCAGGTAGTATCCCCGAACGTTGTGTTCAGTGTATCACAGTTACAAGGTGGGAGACTCAGCTTCCTATGGATAAAGGTTTTCAACCTAGAGGGGTCTCCCTTTATATACGTGACGGTATGGGGAGTGCAAGTCCATATTAGTGTTGTCTGAAGCCAAGAGGCGAGCGAAAGCTACTAGGTTTTAAGATGTCGGAACACGTCTCTAGCCTAGACCACTAGAAATGTTTCGTTAGGTTCCAATGTTGCCTTAGTTTCATTGAGTAAATTTTAAAGTTAATCTTGAATTATGTTTCAATTTCAGGCCCTATCGAATGTGGAGCTCAGCTTCCTAAATGCAAGCTATATGCAAATGAACATAATTTCAATTCAATGAATGCTAGTTATAAGAAGGATAGAAATATTTCAAACAAGCAAACAAATAAAACATGCGAAGAAACTTTCTAATGCCATTAATGCAATCAATCGAGAACAAATTTCCTTCCTAGATTGACAAATGCTAGTTATGTAAATGAACATTTCATTTTGAATGCAACAAAAGAATGCAAAGATATTTTTTGATTTTTTCAATGAAATGAAACACACATTGTACTAATTCAATGGGAAAAAAAATAAACACTAGTTTGAGTTTTGCGAATGTAAAGTTGTGAAATTGAATGACTCAACCAAAGCAAAACAGACACAAAACACGCAAGCTAAAGAAGAAAACTTTCAAATGAGAAAGAGACCTCTCAAAACGATCCAAATATTCAAATCAATCAATGCTCAAAGTGTTGAAGAATAAAGACTAATCGACAAAATGAAAAGATCATTCAATCAAAAAAACAAAAGGATCAAGAAAACTCAGTCTAAAAACCCAAAACGAGACTGACAAAAATCAAAGAGACTCGTTCTCGAACAGAAGGCTCGGTGTGCAAGAACACCTAGAAACCCTAAGGTCTTAAATGACACCAACAGGACAATGGACAAACGACTAAGGGAAATAAGCCTATAGTAGTCTACACAGTCTCCAAAGGCTTAAACACACTCAAAAATAACCCAGAGGCAAGAACAAATGATCAAAAAATGCATTAGGGGGGTCAATCCAAAACCTACAGGGATGGGCGCAACTATAAGGCTGTAATCCGCGCCATACAGAGGTTGGTGTGTGTGCTAAAAGAGAAACCTGCGCCAATCGGCGTGACTGTCTAGACAAAAAATGCACCAAGCTGGAAACCTATGGGAAAAAGAGGAAAAACCATAACCTAATGAGCAGAATTCAACCTTGACTCTCTGGAGCTGAACAGAGAATGGAAACTTAGCAAACAAACCAAAAAAAAGATAGATAACTAAACCAAGAATGGAAATCGATCCAATAGGATGACACGACAAACTCGCACTGATCCCCAGTGGAGTCGCCAATTTTTTATGAAGGTAAATCCTCTCTACGAATAGAGACGACCCCTCTAGCCCTAGGACACACTAAAGTGTTGCTTCCTAGTTAATGAATGAACAAAAGACATGGTAGATTGACCTACCTTGAATCCAACGTTGTCGACGTTGCAAAAAGAGTAGTGGTCTCTCGCTCCTGCCTTGACAAGTCACGATCTGTTCCCTATCACGCCCAGATACCTGCACATAAGACAAAGAACAGGAACAACATATAGCAACGTAGTTTCACTCACAACTATTAGCCAATCAAAGAGGGATAAACATATCATATCAAATAAACATCATAACACAATAGTGGAACCAAACAGTAGTCATGTATATTAATGAGTAGAAGGAAGAGTACAACCGATGCTTTGACGTCATGATCTCCTCCAGCGGGGTTCAGACGAAACGCATCTCAACTGTCGGTCAGGGAATTCAGACTCAAGCTCTCTTAGAAGTCATCGACTCGAGCTCTCTCAACACTACCTTTCTTACTCTATCTCCTCTAGCAGTTTAGCTATAGTATAATTCTCTAGTTCAGCTATTCAGCCATTTTTCTATAATGTGTTCAGCTAGCTTCTACTAAAGGAGATAGTTTCTTATATAGAGGGAAAAGAGGAGGTTGGGATCCCTACAAAGCTGGGAGGGAGTCCTATCCTTTAGGAGAGTTCTAAGGGAGGTGGAAACTACTAACTAAAGGAAGGAGTTCGTGGTTGTTTCAGTTCAACCACTCCCAATGACTCATCCCCGAGGTGGTTGGAATGGAACCTCCACCTCTATTTTTTAAAAAAATTCCATAAACAGCTTGGCGTGGGTGTCTAACTGGCACAGAGCACCAAGTGGCACGGGCTCAATGTTAAATTTCCGGGTCAGTGAGAGGATGTAACAGGCTACTCGCACCAAGGCAAAAATAGGGATTTTCACAGCTCTGCTTAGGGAAATTTCAACAAGAAGAATGTTGCTTTCATCAAAAGGGATGCAAGGATGGCATTTGCAAAGCATGAAACTATGTATTGGTCATAGAAACGACCCTTCAATGTGCGAGTTGGGGATTGCAGGGACAGTGAAAAATGATGTGTAACACGAGGGAATCACAATTTCATGTGGTAGACGCAGTTGTGTGCGAAGCAGCGTGGTATGCCTCACTGTGGCATACTACCGAGCCATCGAGAATACAGGAGAACCATGTTTTCTTTGTATTGTAACACATGGACATACATATGGTGGTGAACCAACATCCTCGGTTGTCACCAAGTTAGTACCAGTAGAATAACACAGTTGCAAAGTTCAAGGCAGACTTCCATAGAATATATGTGTAGGCCAGGAAGGATACAATGAAGACGTGGCATCCTTTTCCATACTTGATCACCAAAGATGACCTGGCCACATTGTTATAGTAGTGGCTCACAAAATGGATGATTGAAATGGAGGAAATGTAGGTTTTAACCCTATACAGAAATTATCTGCAAAACGAATTCTCAAAAATAGAAAATAAACAATAGCGAGAGCATAAAACATAAAACAGATATACACAGAGATTTTTCCCCTGGATCCCAAATCGAGACTACCAGCTTGATTTTTCATTATATTCCTTTTAGTGTTACAAAACATATATATACATGTCGAAGCATTCATAAACCCCAATCCATTAACCCTGGATTAGAACATAACCATAGTTCCCTTGACCGGATCTACAAAATACCAAGGGCCAAAAACCATCATGTCCCAAAACCATGTGCAAACCCATGCACAAAACCATAGACGGGTCGGCTCACCAAAAAATAAGGAAAAAAAATTCCCAGGGCGCTACCCCGGACCCCACACAAGGGGCTACCCACCCCCTGCGAACCCTTGAGACCCCCCCGTTGCGCTCGGCACAAAAAACAAGAGAGGCTATTGTCCCCTCGTGCATGCGACTATTCATGCAAATAATATAACACATACCCAACAGGAAGGAGAAAATGATAGTCATACATATTAAGAAATATCGTAGCATGGAGGCCCTAGTGGAAAATACAAGGAAAAAGAGGAGCAGGAGAAAGATAAGGAGTCGAAGCATGACGAGGGTCAGTCAGATCCTCTTGGGGGCGATGCACAGGATAAGGAAAATAGAGCAACAGATAAAGGAAAAAGGAATATGCACTTTGAATTCTCCCCAAGGAGTAAGAAGAAGCATAAGGTTGATAAGTCAAAGGGAAAAATTCCCTTGGTACTTACTGAAGGGGACATCGACGAGATCGGGGAAAATTTTTATGAAGTGGCTGAGGAATCACGAGGAAGAATCAAGGATCGCTATGGTGCACTCCTGACAATAGTTGAGCAGAGTGTTAAAGAGCTAAAGTTGTTAGCACATACAACTAGGCAGCCAGCACCAATAAGCCAACCACTCCACCCATAGAGTGATAGAAACAACATTTGGGATGAGGCTCATATAGATATTGGTCATAGCTCTGCAGTTCAACACAGATGAATAAAAGAAACAAATGAAAACTTGGGACAAGGTCAATATGACTCTTGCAGCACTGCCCATTCTAATATTACATGAACTGAATCAAGGTATTGTAAATGAGCTAAAGGAGCAGGAGCAGGAGCACAACAAAATTAAATATTCATATAGAAAAAGAGTGAGTTGTGCTGAAGAAACAACTCAACTAGGAAATAAAGGAGAAGGAACAGGAAGAACAACAACAACATAGATTGAAAGAAGTAGTTGAAGCCACTTGCAGAGAAATTCCAGACATGGATGTCACTGAAGAAGGGCCATTCGAAGACAAGGTCACGAAGCTCAACCTTGCTATCAAGGAATACAAGAAGAAGGTTCCAGAAGTCCAGTTTGAGTATGAGCTCAAGATCAGCAAGATACAAATGAAGTTTCAGCCAACCACACCACTAGAAGTATGGGAATAGAGGGAGATGGACCTGAAAAATGTAGTTGTAGGCACCTTCGACACAGTACAGACTATGGAAAAATACTAGAAGAAACCTTGATGATTTTGACTTCGTTGTAGGAAGATCCAAATTTACAAAAGATAGATGAGGATATCCAACAAAAGCAGAAGCAGTTGGAGGAAATCAAGACAGCAGCGAAGAAATTTCTAGTTTCACAAAATCTTGCAACGATCAGGCAAGGCTCTTCAGAAGAAGATTGAAGAACTTAGGAAGGAAGAGAAAATTTTGATGGAGAGAAATCAACCATGGTAGGATGAAGCTCTCCAGCTGTCATAGCAGGTGGATGGGAAGTTCTCAGAGCTTCGCCAATAGGAAGAAGTAGCACCGATGAATACTGCAGGACCAATCACAGAGAAAATTTTAGAAGAAGTATGCAACTAGGAGAAGTAGGTCACAGAGGTAATGCAGAAGTTCGACACCACCTACAATAACATAGAAGCCAAGTTCAAGGGAAAAGCAATGGAGTGGCTCGAGACAAGTCACAAGTGAATGTTGGGGGCATGTTGGGCACAACCCAACTTGGCCTCAATTTTTGCTAAATCTTCTCATTTTGAGGAGCGGAGCACGAAGTATACCACGCAGCACAAGAATTTTGGAGATACTGCATGATATCTTGGGGGCTTCAGGGTGGGTCGAAGCCCCTCCTTTTGTAATGGGCTTGGGTTACATTTTCTTGTATTTTTCTTAGTCCATGGTATTTGGACCATGGTTTTGTAATGATTGAATTTTATATAAAGCGATGTAATGTTATGTTAGAAGTCATAGGTGAATAATAATTGAAAGTTATATGGTCACGGGATAGTTTGTATCTGCCTTTTGTAGCGAAGGAAAGTCTCTGTAGCTGAGTGCGCAGAGACCTTGGAAGAATATGCAGCTTAGTGCGCAGACAACTTGCAGTTGTGTGCGCAGTTCGAAGAACTAAATGTACTTAAAAGATCCATCATAATAGAAAAGAATAATTTTTGTGAACATATTTTGTGTTCTTATGTGTTCTTTTCTATTTGCTTAATATCAGTTGTTGCAAAGTAATTGTTATAGTTATAACAGTGTAGTTTATGATATGGTTTATATGTTCAGTTGAATGTGGCGAAGTAAGTGAAGGGTTTAAATACAACGCATTAATTTCATGCATGTTAAGGGATAATAGTAGCACAATAGATTAGCCACATCGTGTAATATTCCTAATTAGATTTCAGCTAGCTGTTGCAATATTAATTTTTTCTTTTTATAATAAGTGGGTAGAGAGACCCATAAATCTCTTTAGTAGGAATAAAACCACTTCTCATGTGAATTTGGACCATTGTAGCAGCTGAATAAAGCACCTTTAAGTGTGAACAGGGGCTAAAGCATGTGGACAGGGTCAAAGTTGACCAAATAAACAACGTTGTTATGGAGATAGTGGAGGATTAATGGAGGACAGCGCAGTCATAGAGGAGGAGTGTATGCATGAGAGTAGCTTCTTTAATGAGTGGGACCCAGGGTGAGGAAGCTCACCAAGCATATAAGGAAGAGGATGGAAGCCATAGAAGACATTCAAAATATTGATATTGTATTTCTCTTTTATGACTTTTTGCACATTTCAGCGGTTTAGCTAAGTCTGATGTGCTGTTTAGCACAAGGGTGTTTCCGAGCGGAAATCCCACCCTCATCCTCGGGGGTCTTCAAGTGCCTACTCAGGAGAGGTTCATTGAGCATCATTTCCACTATCAGGCTTCAGGCCAAGATTTAGCCATCATTCACAGCGCAGTCTCCTTCAGGATTGTGTTGTTTTGCGGGGCAGCAGCAGTGGAGGGTTGATAAACCCAATTTCTAAGCTTGTTTTCCAGTGAGGGGAGTAGCCCTTCATCCGAGAGGCTAGTAAGGAAGTTATTAGAGTTTTATTCCACCATCCGGAATTAGGCCAAGCAGCAAAATTCCTATACAGCATAGTCTCTCCCAGAAACTGCGTTATTTTTCAGTGCAGTTGAAGTGGGAGGTCAAGTACCCAAGTTCTTGACCATGTTTTCCAGTGAGGGGATCAGCCCTTCATCCAGAAATTTTTTGAGGAGGGATATCAGCCATTGTCATATCACATCAGCCACCTCCCACCATTTTTCCAGTTGCAGAGTATTATTCATCCCTAGGGCCACATTTTGCATATTTTTCATTTTGATTATTTCTAAAAACCCTTTTTGAGTTGTCTTGGAATAGTGCTAGAGAGCCTAGATCTTTGATCCCGAAATTTTCTAAGCACTATATCAGCAGATACATGTATTTACATTTATAGCAATAGTAAACCCCAACATAAATTTTGTTGTCTTAGCCTCCGACATTATTGTATAGCAGTTGTACTTCATATTTCATGTGCTTGGTCTCTAGAGGCTCATTTTGCCTAACTTGGGTGTCTTTTTCCTCAAGATATTTTACACATTTTCTGTTATATTGTTTAATATGAAGGCTATATGATCTACTCTCATTTTATGTGTTGATGTATCACTACATTTTTTCCAGTCTATGTTCAATATTCCTGTCTTTTCCATTTTGGAATATTACAATGGTATTAGAGCATGATCTCTGGCTCAGCTTGTGGGAAATACATCTTATGACACCAGAAGAAGGAGTATAAAGAAGAGATCCATAATGATAGGAGGATTAATTTTTGCCACACTTCTCTTCATAGCCATGCAATATCTCTCCAAGGAGGTCAAAAAAAGGAGAAGGGAGAGGCAAAAAGAGACCTCGAGAAGGTTTCAGGATGAGGAAGGTCTAAGCACTTCCTATCAGCAGTAGAAGAAACCGGTAATGCATAGAGCTCCACAACAATCTACTATGTCCACTTTATTTGAAGAGAAAGGTGAATGGCATGGAGATGGATGAAACTTAGATCATGAGACTCTAAGTGATTATCTTGTAGAGTACAAATCTCAATCAAGGGCTTTCAAGGAGAATCTACATCTCCAGCAGTTTATCCAAATCAAAGAAGAAAGGAGACCCTGCAGCAGCAATATAAGGAAAATGCCTCATAGATTTATTTTGACTACATTTGATGGGTCATCCACAAGCACAGCAAAGGATTGGAGGAAGAATTTAGATACATTCTTCTTGCTACATCCTGTAGCAAAAAGATAAGTTTTTGAGATTACAGCTCTACACCTTGAGGGTGAAGCAAATGATTGGTGGTTCAGCCATTTGAAACATGCAAGGGTGACTTCTTATGAAAATTTTACTCAAAGACTAATCAAGAATTTTGATAAAAGAAAACCAGAGGTAATTCCTTTTGAGACATTTCCCTACATTGATGAGAAATCACATGTTGAGCCAAGGGAAGATGTCAGCATTATCACTCTGGAAGAGGAACAACTTCCACCACTACTAGCTACAAAAGTACTTGCATCCAAGAGAAGAAACACTTTCACCTTTGCAAGATGGTCTTGATCTCTTTACATTAGGAGTACCATGCATGATCCAGGAGATGCATGAGGAAGAGGAGACATATACCAGTGCTGGTGCAGTAGTAGAGGAGCAATCATCACCATCACTAGCAATTGGAGAAGTCACTACACTGGTAGGAGGAACCCTTGAAGTTGTACAAGATGTTCCCAAGTATCAGCTTATCCAAGGTATGAAAACATTTCCACCCCATATTATTTCAGCACATTAGATAGATATTTTTGGGGACATGCCATCAGGGCAATTGCATGACGAAGGGTTAGAGCTCAATGCTGGTTTTGAGCAGAAAACCATCACAGTGCAGAGGACCCTTGACTTGTTCAAGGATGATATGTATGGCCATCCTATTTTTTCATTGTTGAGTTACACACAACACTTTGGGTTGGAGTGTAAGGTTTCGGAGGATAGGATAAGCATAGTCCTAACCCATAAAATGTCAAGCTATGAATGTAGCATTGTGTATGGCCATGAGACAGCATATGCACCATCATGGATATCAACAGTGCTATCACTGGGGAGCAGTGATGAGTTGGGGGCCAAACTATTCTTGGAGCATTCTAATGACCGCTTCACTCATGAAACATTGGATGGGCAGATTGTTTATGATAGACCTCTTATGAGGGACAACATCTTCCATTATCATGAGAGATACTTCTTGATGAGCACCACAAAGCTCAAAGAGAAGCTTTTACCTACAACATATTTGGAACCTTATGGGTTCTACCGGGTCATTGATTAAAGTTCCTTGGGTAGATATCTCTAGGAGGTTGCACTTAAACATATCATGGAGTGCAAAGATAGTCATCAGATTTGGGAGGATGGTATTCTCCATTGGCTGGATACCAAGTTGGAGCATGACAAGATTCATCACCCATAGTTGGATGGTTGGATGATGAGAAAGTGGTTGATGAGCTACTTGCAGATCTATGACACAGGGCAGCAGGAGGCATGGATGCACTGGCTACTCTTGAGAGATTTTGGCCATCACATGACATATCCTATGTCAAGGGGTGTGCTATTGTTTGGTACATGGTATGACACTTGCATCATATGGCAGCAAGGAGTTTGGTTATATTGGGATGACATGAAAATTTTCATGTAAATCATCATGTTTTTGCTCCATGGCCTATATGATGATATGAGGAAGCATCAAGAGTCATTTTTGCTTTGGTTACTCTTGGGAGAGTATGGGATGACTTTCTCCCATACCTTGCATGATGTCTCAAGAGTATATGGTGGCACAATCATGGTGCAAAGGGGCTACCCCATGGCCTCTGAGGATCAAAAGATAGTTCCACATAGGAAGGATTATTCCATATATAGAAGAAGGTTGTTGGCATTCATGCATGCTTTGGCCAACTTTGGGAATTTTTGGATGGGAAAAGGCTTTGACCTCCAAAAACTTCAATATTTTTCTAAGTAGAAGCAGTTGCAAGGGAGGCAGTAATAGTGGAGTGACATTATTCCAGCATGTGGCTTTGGCATTGAGAGTTTCAAAGGATGTGTAGTGTGCTTCAAGATTGAAGAGGTAAACAACCATTCTGCAAGGTTGTTACAGTCACTAACTTTTCCGGGAGAGAGATGGGAGAGCTCATCTATGGACCTCATCACTAGTTTTCAAACAGTACATGGTAAGAGTTGTGTCTTTGTACTTATTTATCATATAACAAAGTATTTGCATTCTCTTGTCATTTATATACAGTTCATTGCTCCACAATAGGGAAAACCTCTCTTTGGGCTTCATGATCTTCTTAATACCAACATCAGTGATGGAGATAGCCATTTCTTGTATGGCTTTGGGCAAGTATTGTTCTATTCTTGGTATGCTCAGCTGACACACAATACCATTTACTACTTCCAAGTAGATGAGAAAACATGCACAACTAGCAAGTGTTTGGGAGACAACTTGCCACATTATGTTCAGGGACAGCAAGTAGCAAAACTACGTTGTTTCCACTATTTTCACCATCCATCATTTCATATGACACTCAGTATCTTTCACATTTGGATTCCATATTGTGATGATGTTCTATTCACTATATGTGGGATGGCTTGGGCAAGCAAGGTTCATAGAACCAAAGAGTGGATCCTTGAGATTCCAGTTGCATGTTTTCCTCTTAAGGGAAACATTATTGCAACCCAAAATCAGGAGCAAATCTATACATATCATAAATGAAGAGAGAGACAGCGTGGGATGGAAAATTTGGTTTATCATATTCAACCATATAGCCCATCTACATTGCAGGGGCAAGAGATGGAGGAGTTTTTCTATGAGCTACCATTTTGGAGGGTGATCCATTTTTTTTGGATGATAGCATGGGGATTGGGGCTTCTCATTGGGGTTAAGATTCCCAACCTTCTTCATCTCTCATGCCTCAAGAAGGCCTCTAGACAGAATGTAGTTGCCCCCATGGGCATCCCACTTCTTCATGATGAGATCCATTTGGTTTATTTTCCAAGGGCTAACTTGCATACTTGGGAGGAGAAACTAGAGGACAGATTGATTGGAGAGCATATGTTTCAGTGGAGGAGTTTATTAGATGAGGATGCTACAGGAGAAGGAGAGGATATTTTGCAGTATCCATCCTTGTAGTTGCTTGAGGACAAGAAACATTTGGGAGGAGAGCATTGTAATATTCCTAATTAGCTTTCAGCTAGTTTGGAATATTAATTTTTTTCTTTTGATAATGATATAGGTGAATAAGTGGGTAGAGAAACCCATAAATCTCTTTAGTAGGAATAAAACCACTTTTCATGTGAATGTGGATCATTGTATCAGTTGAATAAAGCACCTTTAAGTGTGAACAGGGGCTAAAGCATGTGGACAAGGTCAAATTTGACCAAATCAATAGTGTTGGTATGGAGATAGTGGAGGATTAATGGAGGACAGTGCAGTCATAGAGGAGGAGTGTATGCATGAGAGTATCTTCTTTAATAAGTGGGACCCAGGGGGAAGAATTTCACCAAGCATATAAGGAAGAGGATGGCAGCCATAGAATACATTCAGAATATTGATATTGTATTGTTATTTTATGACTTCTTGCCTGCTTCAACTGTTTAGCTAATTTTGTTGTGTTGTTTAGCACAAGGGTGTTTCCGAGCAGAAATCCCACCCTCATCCTCGAGGGACTTCAAGTGCCTACTCAGGAGAGGTTCATTAAGCATCATTTCCACTATCAGTCTTCAAGCCAAGATTCAGCCATCATTCACAGTGTAGTCTCCTTCAGGATTGTGTTGTTTTGCAGAGCAGCAGCAGTGGAGGGTTGATAGACCCAATTTCTGAGCTTGTTTTCCAGTGAGGGGAGCAACCCTTCATTCGGTAGGCTAGTAAGGAAGTTATTAGAGATTTATTCCACCATATGGAATCAGGCCAAGTAGTATCATTCCTCTATAATGCAGTCTCTCCCAGAAACTATGTTATTTTGCAGTGCAGTTGCAATAGGAGGTCAAGTACCCAAGTTCTTGACCCTGTTTTCCAGTGAGGGGATCAGCCCTTCATCCGGAAATTTTGTGAGGGATATCAACCATTGTCATATCAGATTAGACACCTCCCACTAGTGTTCTAGTTGCAAAGAATTATTCAGCCCTAGGGCCACATTTTGCATATTCTGCATTTTGAGTATTTCCTTAAACCCTTTTTGGGTTGTCTTGGAATAGTTCTAGAGAGCCTAGATCTTTGATCCTGACATTTTATAAGCACTATATCAGTAGATATATGTATTTAAATTTATAGCAGCAGTAAACCCCAGCATAAAATGTGATGTCTTAGTCTCTGGAATTCTTGTATAGCAGTTGTACTTCATATTTCATGTACTAGGTCTCTAGAGGCTTGTTTTTCTTAACTCGAGTGTCTTTTTCCTCAAGATCTTGTGCACATTTTCAGCTATATTATTTAATAAGAAGCCTATATGATCTGCTCTCATTTTATGTGTTGATGTATCACTGCATGTTTTCCAATTTATGTTCAATATTCCTGTCTTTTCCATTTTGGAATATTACACATCACGCAGCCCCTCAAGGCTGCAGAACCATGGTTCTGCAACCACCCATAGTCACCTCGAGTGAGACTGTGATATGCTTGCAGGTTGTTGCCGAAAGGGCCGGTGATAAAGGTTTTTGTTGGTGCAAAGCATAGATAGAATCCGGGTCAAGCCCAAATGAGCCAACAAGCCCTTGGTCAGACCCTACCCCTTGTCAGATTTCTTGGTTTCTTTTATGGATGATCTAAATATCTATGATATCCTTCCAGAAAAAATAAATAAATAAATAAAATAAATAATAATAATAATAATAATAATAATAAAACTTTAAAAAAAAAATCCAACCTGGTCAAACAACAAACCAAGCGCGGAAAGAACCACAAAATTATTGGATCATTTCCTAATCTCAATGGGTCTTCTTGAGACCAACCTCAAAATTAAGTAGTGTTCATTCGCATGAGGAAACTTGGATCACATGCCTATTTTATTGATCCAGAACCCTTCATTTCCAAACCTCCAAGTCCCTTCAAATTAAACTCTTCTTGGTTAGATGGCCCTTCCCTAATTACTCTCCTTAAAGCCGGCTAGACTAGATTCTCCCCCAACTCTCCAAAATCCCCTTCCCTTCAATTTTAATGAAACCTAAAAAAATACAAGGAGGTTATCTATGAATAGGTTGAAAGGAAGAGAGAGGAATCTTCAAAAATCGTAGTGGAAAATGAAAACCAACTTCAAATTCTATGGAATTAGAAATCCTCTGTGGTTATCCGTAATGACCTTCATGAAAAAAGGTATTCTCTTGAGAAAAACATAAGGGATATCCTCCTTGAACAAGAAAAATAATGGTGTCTTAAGAGTCGTGCCCTCCAGATTTCAGTTGGGGATGACAACACTAAATATTTTAATAGGGTGGAAATCCATCGAAAAACAATAAATACTATATGGGAAATCACAAGTCCATATGGATTTTATGCCACTTCATTCTCATAAATTTCAAGAGAAGGTTGTTCATATTTCAAAGGCATATTCAAATAGGAAGAAAGGGTAACGATAAAGAAAATTATCTCGATCGCCAAACTCTTCCCCAAATTTGTTGAAGATGAAGATAATGAAGTGCTTATGGAAGATATCACTATGAATGATCTTGAAATTCCCTCCAAAATTTTCAAAAATACAAAATCTTGGGGTCTAATGGGCTTCCTATTGAATTCTACGACAAATTCCTGGACTTTATTGTGGATGATCTCCTTTCGATTATTGAATACTCTTAAAATTCTGGCGAGATGTTGGCCCCTTTCAACTCCACCTTCCTTTCTCTCATTCCTAAATATAATAAGCATGCTTATTTTGACCAGTTTCATCCCATATCACTTTGTAATTCCACATATAAGTTCATTTCCAAATTTATAGCCTTGTCTCTCAAGCACATCCTATCTCGTCATATTTCCTCTTCGCAATTTGGATTTTTGAAAAATAACCAGAATCATGAGGATATTGGCCTGGCATAGGATGCCCTACATTATATTAATTCCCAAATACAAAAGGCTCTTGTTTTTAAGTTTGATCTTTCAAAGGCCATTGACATAGTCAATTGGTTATACCTTCACCTCCTCTTAATTCACTTTGGGTTCTCCCGCATGTTTTTCCTGTGGGTTATGAATTGGATCTCTTCCCCTTCCTTTACCATTTTTATAAATGGGGTAGTTACTCTTTTTTTCAATGTTGGATGTGGCCTTCATCAAGGTTTCCCCTCTCCCCTCTTATGTTTCTCCTTGTTTCCAAGAGATCATTAGGTTGATTTCAGAGGTTGTTCGAACTAGTAATTACAAGGGCTTCTTTATATCTCAAAATTTCTTCCTCTCACACCTTATCTTTGTTGATGTTATCTTAATATTTTCAGATGGATAAATCCCTCACATCATACATCTTCAATATTTCCTTGATTTATTTAGTCATGCAACATGCATCAAAATTAACAAACATAATTCCTCTATCTATAATTGGATTATTCCGTAAAATGAAATTTCCTCCATTGAAAATATTCTAACAACCCTACTAAAGAACATTGGACAAGGGTTCAAATATAATTGTTTACTCCTCAAGACATGTAATTTAAAAAAACATGATTGTTCATGGCTATTAGAAAATTTTGAAAATGTAATCAGGATCTGGATCAATATATGGTTATCTCATGTTGGGTGTTTAATTCTTTTCAAAGAAGTTATATAATCCATCATTGTATATAAGGCTTCCTTGGCCTGGATTCCCAAGGGGATATTGAACAATATTCAATAGCTCTCAACCCATTTTCTTTGGTTTGGGAAGGAGTAAAAGTGAACTTTTTTTGTCCCTACCGGGAACTCTATCACTCTTCCAGAATCTATTGTTGGATGGGGGATCAAACTTCTCCTTAAATTTTCTCAATAATTGGTAGCAAAAGGTGTTTGGAACCTTACTCAATGGAATGGACTATGGGTGAACATTATTATACACAAATATATCTTACACTTATCCACCTTAGATTGGACTTTCACTCTCCACGAATCTCTCAGGAATGCTTCTATATTCTAGAAATCCATCCTTAAGGTTTTCTACATTGTAAGTGATCATCTATGTTGGAAGGTGGGTGACAACCAAAATTTCCTTCTTGGAAAGGATCCTTGGATTGGAAGTCTACACTGGTATTGTCTTGCCAACCCTCTCATACAACTCCTAGTTGATAAAAATAATTTCACCCTTGCTCATGTATTTATTGGTAAATCTTGGATGTCATATATAAACCTCCAGCTTGATGGAGAGGATGTTGTCACATGGGAAAATTATGTCAAGGCCCTCAAATTTTAAAATTTCAACATCACGGATAGAGAAGACCAACTCATATCGAAAAAAAATTATTCATGGGATATATGTTCCAATATATGGATATCTATCTCTTATTCCTGAAGTTGAGAATCCTCCATGGTTGGGGAGAATCCTTTGGAAACATTGTTGTCCTCTAAAATCGATATTGTTTTTGTGGTTCATGGTAAAAGGGAAGGTCGCCACCTATGATCAGGTGATCATGTCCAAGTGGAAACAATGCTCAAAATGGAACTACTCAGAATTGGTTGCAACCTGAACGAATGGATAGGCCTCGTCGCTATGATTCTGGCACCATGAACGAGACTCAAATCCAATGTCGTATGTGAAAGATATTGAAGTGTGAAGTTGCCCAATAACCTTCAAAACAGGACTTTTGAACAACAAAATTTGTCATTTTCAAAAAAAATTATGTGGAAAATTTCATTTTTTTTATTAAAGTTTTTTTAGGCCTATTACAGGGTGCCACGTGGCCTACCCAGAGGCTGCCACGTGGCCCCAGGCCAAAGGTTCAAAATCATGTTGAATTTGTGGGCAAAGTGGTTGGCTGACCCGACCCCTCGGGCAGAGGTCGACCTGTGCTAAACGCATTTGGGTCATTCGGGCACATTAACGACCATTCGGGTTGGGCACTCGTGCAGTTGATAGCGTGGGCAGAGGTCGAACCGACCTGAATGCATTTGGGTCACTCAACGGGCGAGTCGGGTCATTTAACAGTTGAACGAGCAGAGTTTATAAGTTAAGCCCTTAGGGCTAAGGCGATAGAACCCGCGACCTCACGCCAGGACCGAGAGTTAAAGCATTTCAACCGGTGGTAAAATATGGTTAAGCCCTTGGGTGCTAGCCCCTTTCCATGTGACCTGTGGACTATGACCATGGGCGCGGGCTAATGACTTAACCGCCAGCGGAAACTATCCGGGATTCCTGCATATGAACGCGCCAGCAAACTGGCAGTTAAATTTATTTTTGCCCATAAATTGGCACATGGTTCCACCTGTTTGGCCTGTATGCCTATTCTGGTGGAGTTATCTGGAATTCACCCAGATTTGGTGGGGTTTCCAAGGGACATTGAGCAGAAAATTGTGGAGGTCATAACTTCTCCAATATTGAACCAATTTGGACGAAATTTTGGTCAATTGTGGGTATTCTAAGCATTCTAGAGTGATTGGGACAGGTTGCAGAGCTAACAGAGGTGTTCTTCAGCCATTTTTTCTTCATGGAAGCTTGGAGAACCACCAGGGCCATGAGGGAAATGGAGCTCCATTGGACTATACTTCACTGTTTGGGGTGAAATAAAATCCATTCTTAGCTTATTTATGTCTTCTGAAATCAATTTCACAGCAAGTTTTTCCTGTTTAGGCATTTTTCTCACTGTAATACCAATTTGAGCAACTTAATAGAGCAAGGACATGCCCATTGGGAGCCTTGGACCCAGCAGATGTAGCCCAGGAGGGGTGAACTGCCTCATCATGTTGTTGTGTTATCTTATGGTGAAGTTTTATCGTTGTGTATATCTGATTTAAGATGTTAAACAGTAATTTTAATTAACATTCCCTCACACATAAACTCAGAAATAGTTACTAAAAACACTTTGTTTAAATTGCAAGACATGATGAACACTTTCCACACTTAATTAAATGAAAATGGATACTTTGAACAGCAGATACAAATAGTTTCATTTTCAGATCAGATGGTATCGAAGCTAAGAATTTGAGCCTTAGGAGCTAGAATTTTACTCAAAAAATTTTGCAAAGATATAGTTGATTGTTTGCAAGTTTTGATGCTTGTAGAAATTTACTGAATAATGATTAATTATCCACCGAGATTATCCTGATCACATATCAATTCGAATTCATATGCAACACATAATCTCTTCCACTCAGATCATCACACATGCGGAAATAAAACAAGCGATAGCACATCAAATCATCATACACATTAACACAATATGTATGGGGAAAGCTTATAGCTGAAAACCCCGCAGCTATTGTGTATATTATAATGGAGAAAACATGTAACAAACTCAATACAATACTCCTCACAAGTACTCAGTACTATCTCATGAAGTTACACACAAACTAGCTTGGTTTTGAACAAGTCACGGGTTCAAAACACATCCACTAATTTCCTGCCTCTATGCGCAATCATGGCTTGTCTAAATAGAGATCCAAGGTTCTAATCTCCTTGGCTTGACAGCGCAATCATCATGGGAAATTGCCTCCAAGTGTGGTGCAAATCTCATGCACAACTGACGTCCCAACTGATAGCTGTACTCACCCTTTCATCTACCTCTTTCACTAGTCTCCACTGAACTGTCCATGCACTGTAGTGAACTGATGTGTTCTTGAGTTGAATAATGAGTTACTAATTAATGAATTAAATAATATTTAATTCACTCCACTCATGACTAGTTGATTAGCTAGTTAAACTAATCTCAACTAGTTCAACTAAGTTAAACCGAACACAACTCCACTAGCTGTCTCATTAACTCCACCAAACTTCTGCCACTGAAGTCCTAACTGAAGTCAACCATGCATGAGCTCACCAAACCCTTAGGAATAGCATAATTCCTCTTTCAGATGCATGAGCCACTTCCAAGGCTCGAACTGAAGTGCTCCAAGAGAGTAAACTGAAGTTTAGAGTCCAAATATTATTAAGGGTAAATAATATTTGACTTCCCTATTTTTAGGATGGGTAGTCTAAATATAGACTTCGACCTATAGGTCCAAAAAATAGAGGTCCATCTATTTTTACCAACATGACCAATACTCCAAGAATAATATACTGCAACCCCTGGACCATGCTCCATATGTCTAAAAATAGACATAGTCTAAAAATAGACTTTGCGCCAAAATTTGCCTGCGGGCCCACTTAGTGAAGGCGACTTCATTTCACTAAGCTCCATCATCTTGCTGCATTTTCAACACTCCCTCTCAGCAATATATGGATTATCTGCAACCCCTATCCTGCCTCTGTGGAATTCGAACTTGCTCCTGGTGAGCGCCTTCGTCAGGATGTCGACATCCTGATCCTCCGTGGGAACATATGAAAGCATCATGATTCTCCGCTGAACACAATCTCTGATATGATGGTACCTGATGTCGATGTGTTTGGATCTATCATGAAATACCGGATTAGCCGAGAGTTTAATGCAACTCTGGTTATCACAGTAAATCACTGTAGGCTCCAAATGCAACCCGAACAATCCAACGAGGATCTTCCTCATCCAAATAGCCTCGCATGCAGCCAAGCTTGCTGCCATGTACTCGGCCTCTGCTGAACTGAGTGCCACAGATCTCTGCTTCCTGCTGTACCAGGAAACTGCTTTTGACCCAATGCTGAAAACTCCTCCAGATGTGCTCTTCCGGTCCGTTGGGCTCCTTGCCCAATCTGCATCAGTGAAGCTAGAAAGCTTCGCTCCATCCTCCTGTCTGTACCATAGACCATATCCCGATGTGCCACTAATATAACGCAATACATGCTTGCCTGCCTTCCAAAAGAGCTTGGTAGGCTTAACCATAGCTTGCGAAAGCTGGTTAACTGCATAGCATATATCGGGTCGTGTATTGACCAGATACATAAGCAACCCCACCAACTATCGATAGACAATGGCATCCACTACCTCCGCCGAAGTAGCATCCTCCTTCCTCTAACCACCAGGAAGAGGAGTGTCAACAGGCTTGCAGCCTTGCATGTTGAACCTCTCCAGAATCTCCCGGGCATACTTGCCCTGAGAAACAAACAGTCCTCCGCTGCACTGCCAAATCTCCAATCCCAGAAAATAATGAAGGATGCCCAAGTCCTTCATCTCAAACTCTCGTGCAAGATCCTCCTTGCATGAAAGTATCAACTGCTCATCGCCAGTCAAACTCAGATCATCTACATACAGTACGATGATCAACAGCTTCCCCTCCACCACAATCTGGTACAGGTTTGGATCCGCCTCACTCTTGGAGAATCCAAGCCCGGTGAAGTAGCTGTCTATCCGAGTGTACCAAGCACGAGGTGCTTGCTTCAGCCCGTACAGTGCTCTCTCGAGTCGGCACACATGCGACTCACTGCTGAAGATCTCGAAACCTTCAAGCTGCTCTATGTACACCTCCTCCTCAATAACTCCATTGAGGAACGCAGTCTTCACATCCATCTGATGAATGTGCCACCCCATCTGCGCTGAGAGAGCAAGGATCGTTCGTATGGAAGAGTACCTTGCGACAGGTGAAAAAGTCTCCTCATAGTCAATCCCCTCGATCTGTGAGAAGCCACGGGCGACAAATCTCGCCTTGTACTTCTCCACACTCCCGTCAGCTGCCTGCTTCACCTTGTAGATCCATCGCGAACCCACCACTGATTTCCCAACCGGTCTTGGGAAAATCTCCCATGCACTGTTCCTGACGATCGAATCATATTCTTCGATCATGGCATCAACCCATGCGGGTTCCTCCACAGCTTCCTCAAAAGAGGATGGCTCTGTCACGACACATTGACTCACAAGAGCCATGTATCCAGTGTACCGATCCGGTGACTGCCTCTGTCTGCGCTGTGCTGTAGGTAGTCACAACCTTCTCTACATCTCGAGCCAGTCGCTCAGCTTCTGTAGTGCGCATGCGCCCTCTGATGGTTGGCACTGCATGGGTGGTTTCTTCCACCTCCTAAACTTCCTCTTGTGGCTGATCCACATCCGGAAGCTCCTCCTTAGGAACTAACAGCTCCTCATCTGCATGCAAGTGTAGCTCCCTCTCAAGCGAACACCGCATGGCTTTCTCCTCCTGAAATTTTATATCCCGTCGCACAACAGTCTTTCGACTGTCTAAAAAATACACCCGATAGTTGTGAGGTGTATCAGTGTACCCCACAAATATTCCAACCTCAGCAGTTGGATCCAGCTTCCTTCTCGCATCCTTCGTCACATGCATGTAGACAAGAGAACCAAAAATCCACAAATGGGAAATATCAGGCCTCTTGCCAGAATAAGCCTCCTCCGGTGTACTCATGCCAAGAACCTTGTGAGGACAACGATTCTGCACATACACTGCTGTATTGCATGCCTCAGCCCACAAGTGAAGGGGTAGGCCCTGATCATGCAACATCGCCCGTGCAGCACCCACGATCGTTCTGTTCTTCCGCTCAGCCACCCCGTTCTGCTATGGGTTATGGGGTGCGATGAGCTCTCTCCTAATCCCTTCTGCGCTGCAGAACTCCTTGAATTCAGCCGAGATGAATTCACCACCGTTATCACTCCTTAGAGCAATCACCTTCTTCCCCGACTCCTTCTCGACCAGTGCTTTAAACTCACAGAACTTTGCGAATGTATCGCTCTTCTTTGACATGAAGAAGATCCAGCACTTTCGAGAGAAATCATCAACAAAGATCACATAATACCTGTGCTTTGCTGTCGAAGCAACTGAGAAAGGACCACACACGTCTGTGTGAACTCTCTCAAGGATCGTCGTGGCGCGACTATCCTTCTCTTGAAAGGTGGCTTTCACATACTTCCCTAAAGTACACTCCTTGCACTGATCTGACTGCGCAAGAGTGCCCTTAGGAAGCCCAGTAGAAATCTACTGCAGGATCTTCAAAGCTCCGTGGTGAAGGTGGACCAATCTCCTGTGCCACAGTTCGCCCTCATCATCCCGGCTCACCACTTCTCCCGCCTTGCATGCCATTGTTGTGCAGCCATCTACTTGCAAATGATAAAGGTTCTTGGTTTGAACCCCTATCTTCTGGGTCTCTCCAGTAGTCTTACTGCGCAGGAAGGCTTTTCCTTCACTGAAGACCACATCATACCCCTTATCTTCCAACATCGCCACAGAGATCAAGTTCTTCTTCAATCCAGGTACATGCATGACATCCTTCAACACGAAGGGTTTACTAGACTCCCTCTGAAAGGATATGGTACCGATACCAGTCGCACTGTATCTACCATCATCGCCCATCTCGATGTGCACACCCAGATCTTTGTCCTCCAGATCTGAGAACAAATCCCAATCTCCCGTCATATGAAATGACGCACCGCTGTCCAAGAACCACACCGATCCCATCACACTTGAAACCAAGCATGCGATCAGTGAAAAGTCAAGCTCGAACTATGAAGCCAAAGCCTCTCCATCTGCAGATCTTCCCGCTTGCTTGTTTTTCTTCTTCTTCAGACAATTGGTAGCATAATGTCCGTGATCATGGCAGTGAAAACACTTCACTTTTGCCATATCCTGCTTCTTTCCCTTTGCACCGGAATGAGAAGTTTTCTTACCCTTCGCCTTCTTTTCTTTGGCAGACAAAGTGAAATTTTCTTCATCAGCTCCCTTTGATGAGGATCCGTCCCTGGTAGTCCTCCTTATCTCCTCCTGCATGAGATCCGCCCAAAGGCGCTCCCATCCCGGAAACTTCTCCTGACCATTGACACTATCTTGATATGAATTCCAAGCCTTCGGAAGACCAAGGAGAGCTAGGTCCACCATGTCCTCATCTTTGACAGTCACCCCCACACTTCCCAGCTCATCTCTGCATTGAGTGAACTTCGTGAGGTATTTGGCAATATTGTCGCCTTGTGGGCCTTTGGACATCCGTATCCACGAACTCCTTCAGTCCATTATCTTCTAATACTGCCTCCATGCGATCCTTCCATGCAACATAATTCGAACTGCCTTCAAGAGCATATTCGAGTCGCAAACCGTTGAAAGACATTTTCAACTCTGGCACCAAGAAAACAAAACTGCTGCAAAATTCGAATTCCAACTCAAAGCTCAACCACCCTTGATCTGTAAGAACAAATTATTTCTAGCACAGAGATCAACTGCAGGGGAATTTACTGGATATATCACCTTTCAAAGAAAGGATGGATCCAGAGGCTACCTGGCCCGCATGCAGACTCTGTCTACCGAAATAAGTTTGTAATCACTGTGATGATCAATCTCTGCTTCAATAGCTCCGATACCATGTAGAAATTTTCTGAATAATGATCAATTATCCACCGAGACTATCCTGATCACATATCGATTCGAATTCATATGCAACACATAATCTCTTCCACTCAGATCATCACACATGCGGAAATAAAACAAGCGATAGCACATCAAATCATCATACACATTAACACAGTATGTATGGGGAAAGCTTATAGCTGAAAACCCCGCAGCTATTGTGTATATTATAATGGATAAAACATGTAACAAACTCATTACAATACTCCTCACAAGTACTCAGTACTATCTCATGAAGTTACACACAAACTAGCTTGGTTTTGAACAAGTCACAGGTTCAAAACACATCCACTAATTGCCTGCCTCTATTGCGCAATCATGGCCTGTCTAAATAGAGATCCAAGGTTTGAATCTCCTTGGCTTGACAACGCAATCATCATGGGCAATTGCCTCCAAGTGTGGTGCAAATCTCATGCACAACTGATGTCACAACTGATAGTTGTACTCACCCTTTCATCTACCTCTTTCATTGGTCTCCACTGAACTGTCCATGCACTGTAGTGAACTGATGTGTTCTTGAGTTGAATAATGAGTTAATAATTAGTGAATTAAATAATATTTAATTCACTCCACTCATTACTGGTTGATTAGCTAGTTAAACTAATCTCAACTAGTTCAACTAAGTTAAACCGAACACAACTCCACCAACTGTCTCATCAACTCCACCAAACTTCTGCCACTGAAGTCCTAACTGAAGTCAACCATGCATGAGCTCACCAAACCCCTAGGAATAGCGTAATTCCTCTGTCGGATGCATGAGCCACTTCTGTAGCTCGAACTGAAGTGCTCCAAGAGAGTAAACTGAAGTTTAGAGTCCAAATATTATTAAGGGTAAATAATATTTGACTTCCCTATTTTAGGATAGGCAGTCTAAAAATAGACTTCGACCTATAGGTCCAAAAATAGAGGTCCATCTATTTTTACCAACATGACCAATACTCCAAGAATAACATACTGCAACCCCTAGACCATGCTCCATATGTCTAAAAATAGACTTTGCGCCAAAATTTGCCTGCGGGGCCACTTAGTGAAGGTGACTTCATTTCACTAAGCTCCATCATCTTGCTGCATTTTCAATAGTAAGAGAAACAAGTTATCAACCACACAACACAAGATGTATCCGAGGAAGCAACTGCTCAAAACCCTCTATCTCTATTTTGTATTAAGTCAAGGAATCATGAAACAATACAATGCTTAATCTCTCTTGAGATTCTCTAGCATTCTACCAATTGTCTCCTGCTGATCTAGGAAAAATCGGTTTAGTCTTAGCCAATTCTCAGCCTTCCTTCAGCCTGCCTTGAACACGCAATTCCTATGGAATTATCTCCATATTAATTAGGAAAATCAACCTTTGTTGATTGCGCAATCCATCATGGCATCCCAATGACTTTATAGTTGCACATGGGAAATTTTCTATAAATACAACTGATATTTATGTTCCTCTGAACTGTGTTACAATAAGGATCAAGGGTCCTTTTATTATTTAAAATAAGATAAAACCCTAAACAACCAAAAGCCTAACCCGAGGAGATGTAACACCAAGATTTTATGGGCCCCGTTGGGGTTAGTTGGGCAGCCAAATTCTAGGGGTCATAACTTGGTCATATGATCTTCGTTTGACACACATGATACCTTGTTAGAAAGATCTCTCCGAGGACTAAAATTACTAATGTGATTTCAATGAAATTTCCAAACCTTTCATGCCCAAAAAACGTTGTTTGGGGCTTCAAAATGATTCCGGAAGTTCAGGACCCGAAAAACTGAAAAAATAGTAAATTGTGTTATAATTAAGGAAGCTAAAAAACTGAAAGAGACAATGGTGAGGGCCCAAGTGGAATAGGCGGGTGGCCACCAATATCCACCTCGATCACCTTAAAGCAAATTTCTTGAGCTAACTCAATCATCATGACTTAGTTAACTGACACAAGTTTTTATGAGATGAAATTACAATTTATTGTCCAATTTATTTAAGGGAAAAATAAATTAGAGGTCTCACATTCCTCACTCCTAGTACATCAAAATTCCTCACCACTGTGGGTGCATTTTTTTTTTCCTTTCTAGTTGCCAATTTCACTATTTCTTGTTGCAAATTTCAACACTCCCTCTCAACAAGAAAGGAATTCAATCTATCCCCATTCGATACCTTTGGAATGTTCTGCATGCTACACTTCTATAGTATTGTTTTCACCTGCAAATCTTGAAACTAAATAGCCTCTGAACAACTGAATCAGTATAATGCATCTATCATCAGAGTCTTCTGACTACTACTAGCTACTGCACCTGTCTAGTACTGGATTCTCTATGCTGCTGCTGACATCTGCATTCGTGCCCTTTGAACTGTTGCAAACTCTGATTTGTGCTCTAGTATTTGACATATGTCACTCTAATTTCTTTCTTGCTGACATCTGACTACATCAATCTAATTGATCCTTCCTACTACTTTTGTACTGTGGGCTCCTTGTAGCCAAGTTTGATCCACGAGACATGCCATCTCATTGGACCTTGCCCAAATTTATTATCTTGGAATTATGTCTACACATCACCCAACCTTACACCTTAAGGTATGGCTACTCCCTCTTCCCATATGGCTCGAAATTTCCCCCTCATGGAGGTCTCTGCTTGAGTGGACGCTTCCACTCGATCTCCTCTCTGCTTCTCCAATTGTGGCAACTACTCCACAACCTTCTGAGACTGCTTCTCATGAGGATGCATGTTCAGAGGTAATTTATGCTCCCTCTAAAACACCAAGTCTCTAACTTCTACCTTTCTCCTCAAAGCTTTGCATGCATCTGGTACCTCAAGTGCATATAGGTTCTTGACTTGTGCATAGTGTAATTGTCCTAACATTACAAAAAATTTCTAAAAAAGAGTTGATTTTAAATCGATGATATCTCCCTCATCCGAGCTCTGATTCAACCGATTTATTTTTCCATTTGGGTAGATTTTCGCAAGGAATCCAAGTTTTTTTTTTTGAAAATGTTACGCAAAAATCTTCAGATACTATTTGCAAACTCGTCACCCAAAAAATTACTACTCTGATACCATGTAAAAAATCTAACCAACAACATTCATTCTGATCTTGTAATCTACTAAAACAAGCTATTGAATCCTTCCTAAAATTTGCGAAAAAAAAAAAAACGATCGCACAATCACATATAAGTAAGAGAAATAAATTATCAATCGCACAACAACATGATGTATTTGGGAAAAGAAACTGCTCAAAACCCCTCTATCTCTATTGTGTATTAATTCAAGGAATCACGAAAGAATACAACTCTTAATCTCTCATGAGATTCTCCAACACTTTGTCAATTGTCTGCCATTGATCTAAGAAAACTCGATCTAGTACTTAGCCAATTCTCATCCTTACTTCAGCCTGCCTTGCTCATGAAATTCTTAGGGAATTAACCCCTTATTAATTAGGAAAATCAGTCTTCCTTGATTGCACAATCCATCATGGCATCCCAATGACTTTATAATTGCACATGGAAAATTTTTTCTAAATACAACTGATAGTTATGTTCCCTTTAACCTCTATCTCAACTAGGTATTCCTTGAAACTGACATGCATGCAACTATTAATAGTGAATTATCAGTTATTTGATTAATCACTCATTGTGAATTAAATCTAATTTAATTCACTAGATCTCTCACTAGTTCATCACTCAGTTAGAACTAGTTAAATTGATTTTAACTCATTTAATTGAGTTAATTACACTTGCACCCCACAAATGCATCAACTTCAACTAGACCCCAAAAATATTAGAATCCCTCTAGATGCCTCATCTTAGACCCTCAACTCGAATTTATTAAACTAACTCGGTCATCATGACTTAATTAACTAACACAAGTTGTTATGAGATGAAATTACAATTTATTGTCCAATTTATTTAAGGGAAAAATAATTTAGACACCCCACATTCCTCACTCTTGGTAAACCAAAATTCCTCACCAGTTTGTGTGCATTTTTTTTTGTCCTTTCTGGTTTCCAATATCACTGTTTCTTGTTGCAAATTTCAACATTTCAGAATTTGACGCGGCCTTCACACAAAGACACCATTGAAATCACATGCCTAGATTCTCATGAGAAACCTCTCTTAAGCTCGATCTACCAGAAGAGAAGAAACAATATGCCATCCTACTTCCTAGTGCAAACCGACCATTAAGGTATGCAACATTCTTTTGAACCCTCACATGATGATCTTGCTCTTGGAGGATGATCATGAACTCCCTTTAACAACCCTAACTCAGCCCTCGTAATCAACCTACTTTAGGACTACATCTCTCTTCATCCCCTTGATGTGCCAGATAGATGGAATACATGTCAAACATCCTAATATGTGCCAAGTGATAATGCATGCCAAGATGTGCAAGGGTGTGTCAATGCGTGTCAAGGACTGTCAAGACAACAAAATGTAGAAAAAAGTTAAACTACAAGGAAATGAACACATAAGAGGGTTAATAAGTCATCAATTTACCTTTTCCAAGAGGGGCATGCTAGGCACACCAACACTAGACGGAAATAGGTGCCAAGTGCGAAGTCTTAGTGCATTCTAAGTGCCAAGTATTCCTTTGTTGCTTCTCATCTACTTTCCAACTATTGATCATGACAAATAAATTTAATATTAAACCATGCCAAATCATACCAAGGCATCTTAACGTATTCCATACATGCTAAGACTTTCCAAGCGCCAATATGTTTGAGGGAATAATGTTATGCATGTTATGAAGTGGAAGGGAATGTTGAAGAGTGCTAAGGTGTGCTAGAGAGTGATAATGCATGTTGATGAGTGTTAAGGAGTAGTAGGAAAAAACATTAAGGGAGCACTAGGTAAAAATTCATGGAAGTTAATGAATATGAGGAACGTGTACTACCAGAGACTAGTGTTAATGAGTGTTATTTTTCATGCCAAGGAGGGAGTGAAAAGGTATGCTAAGCATTCGTAAGGCATGCTAGGGTATATCAAGGCATTCCAATAATTCCCAAAGTGTGCTTTGGAGTTCCAAGGTGTGCTAATTATATCATGTGCCATTTAATAGTGCCAAGATATGCCAATACATGCTAGGTGCTAAGGATGTGGCGCAAGATGACAGGGTATGTCAATATGTGTCAAGGCAACAAAAGGAAGAACCAATAAGAGGGTTAATAAGTCAGGACTTTATCTTTTTGAAAAGGGGCATGGTAGGCACACTAATAATAGGTCCCAATACATGCCAAAAGGAATTGTGTGCCAAGTGCTGATGTATGTCAATGCATTTGACCAAGGTGTTCCAGGGCATGCTAGGGACTATATGCAGCATGCCAACACATGCTAGGAGAGTTCCATGTTGTGCTAGTGCATGCCACCATGGGCTTGGGCGTCAGTGTCATCACAAGATGTTCTAGGTACAAAGATGTTCCAAGACATGTGGGGTGCTAAGAAATGTTAGTGTGTTCCAAAGCATTAATTTAAGGTGTGCCCATATTGTTGAGGATTGTTAGGTATTTCTCATTAATAGAATTGTCAGAGCTTGATTATGTATTAAATAATATATTTTCTACACACAATGGTGGAAATTTATCTAAAGGGATTTTTCTAGATAATAAACTTAATATATATGAATCATGTGTTGACTCATAGGAAATCTCTATTCAACTGGTCATTACTTGAGGGAAATGATACACTCTAATTACTTCTTAAAAAATTGACTGACCCTAACCACTATGGCCTTGGACATACTATAAAAAATACTCCACAAAAATGGTATTAAATCATTATCTTTTGACAAAAAATATATTAACAGACACATGGCATCATCAAAAACTCATTGGAATGATCAATGATGACGAACATTTTTTGACCGTCACCAAAAGTAACAAAAAGAGTATTGGTGAGGGTCATTAAAAGTTCATCACTAGAAGTGTCACCAAAGAGAGAATTGGTGATGGGCCATTAATGACCCTCACAAAAAGTGTCATTGAAAATGTCTTTGGTGACGGACCATAAAAGACCATCACTATATATACTTATAGTGACGGTTTTTTAATGATCAATGATGACAGGCATTTTTTGACTGTCACTAAAAGTAACAAAAAGAGCATTGGTGAGGGTCATTAAAAGTTCGTCACTAGAAGTGTCACCAAAGAGAGAATTAGTGATGGGCCTTTAACGATCCTCACCAAAAGTGTCATTTAAAATGTCTTTAGTGACAGACCATAAAGGACCATCACTATATACACTTACGGTGACGGTTTTTTAAGGACCGTCACCATATGTGACATTGACGACGGACCTTAAAGGTCCACCACAAGCATGACCCTCACCAATGTGCTTTTTTCTTTTAGTGTAGGCCATTGTGACATATTGGGCATAACTTTGTCTTGAAGAATCCAAATCAGGTCAGACCCGTGATATTGGAAAAAAGATTCATAGGGATACTAAAGGATTGAAGATTAAATCTTGGGGATCTAAAATTACAGAGATACATCAGTTTCAATATCAAACTCCTCAAAAGAAAGGAAAATTTGTGTAATTTTTTAAAATCTCATAAGTCTTATTTAAAAGAAAGTTTGAAGTGATTTGAAGGGCATATTGAAGCATAGATATCAGTATTGGGTTGTAAAATGGCCCATAAAAATAATTCAACACCCATTAAACCCTCAAAAGGCTCTACTATAACCCATGAAGAGGAGGAAGTACAACATGATATATCAAAATTACAAGACCAAGTGCAACAAATATTTCTCCCAGAAAGAGAAACAAAAAATGAAATGGAAGCTAAGATGAATGGTTTAAAGAAAGACGGATAAGCTAAGATAAATGGTTTTAAGAATGACATGGAAGCTAATATGGATGGCATCGATGAGAAAATGAAAGGCAACATGGAAGACATGAAAAATGATCTAGAAGCAGAGTCCATGGAAGGTTTGAAGGAAGGTTTGACGAAGTTGATACAAGAAATTATTCTTAATGGCACAAAGTTAGTAGAGGAAACTCATGATGAGAAAAAAACAAATGTTAATCATGATTTCATAAACTATAATGTTGTATTGAAGACCCAACATATTCAAAATATCGATATAAGTAAGTTTGATGGCAAGGATCCTGTAACATCGTTACTATTGATGGAGCAATATTTTTATCTCCATAATGTGCAAAACACACAAAAGGTACACATTGCAACTTTATATTTAGAAAAAAATACATTTGTAAGGTATTGATGGCTTTTCTCTTGTAAAAAAAATTTCACTTGGTCACTTTTACAGAGGAAATTATAGCACATTATGAGGATACAAATAGCAACACCTTCTTTAGCTAATTGATAAATCTCAAACAAAAGGGTTAAATGATGGAGCACATTGAGGACTTCCAAAAATTTAATATAATGGTAGAGGAACAAAGGATTGATGTCTTCATAGGGAATTTAAAGGATAACATCCAACATGAGGTTCACCTTTAGGAACCTGATTCATTAGAGAATGCATTCAGGTTGGAAAGAAAAATTGAAAGTAAAATTATGGCGACAAGGAAGCCTGCCACTCACATCTATAAAGATGCATGTATTGATACTCATAGACTTCCCCAACCTACAAGGTTCACACCAAAACAATTGGAATAAAAAAGAGAAAAAGGGCTTTGCTACAGTTGTGATATCAAATACACAAAAGGTCATAAGTGTGTTGAGAATAAATTATTTTACATAAATTGTGAAGAGGAGGAATGGAATGAACAAGAAACTTCAAAAGAAGAGGATATACACCAAAAACCAACCCTAGAGAAAGAATAAATGAGTCCGACCATATCCTATAATGCATTGGCAGGAATTACTAGTCCTCAAACTCTCAAGATAGAAGGACATATCAAGAAGAAAAATGTAATAATTTTGATTGATTCGGGTAGAACCCATAATTTTATTCAATGTAAGGTAGCCAAGTAATTGAATTTCTTCCTATACCCAACACTAGAGTGTCAAGTGATGGTTGCAAATCAAGGAACTATAAATTGTTGTCGAAAATGCCATTATATCAAGCTAATAATGGGGGAATATGTATTGAATAGTCCAGTTATTTCCATTCCAATGGAATGTGTTGATGTTGCAAGAGGAGTAGAATGGTTACAATCTTTGGGGGTGATAGATTTTAATTTTCAAGAAATTTTCTTAAAAAAAAATCCATAAGTAAAGGAAGTTGAATTACGGGTTATCGTAGGGAATTCAGGAAAGATAATAAGCTTTAATGTCATGACAAAGATTCTAAAGAAAGAACAATGAGGCGTAATTGCACAATTATGCTCACTAGAAGTTCCAACATCAAAATAATATATTTCTCCAGATCATCAAAATGTCTTTGACAATCATTCCAAGGTGTTTGAAACTCCCAAAGGACTCGCACCTATTCATGATCTTGATCATGCTATTCATTTGATTCCAAGAAGTGTTCCTCCAAACATCAGGTCTTACAGATATCCTTATGTCCAAAAGAGAGAAATTGAACATATGATTGTAGAAATGTTAAAGGTTGGTATAATTAAACCTAGTCAAAGTTCTTTCTCTGCTCTAGTAGTATTGATGCACAAGAAATATGGATCATGGTGCATGTGTTTGGATTATAAGGAGCTCAATAAGATCACTATTAAAGATAAATTTTCCACTCTTGTGATTGATGAATTATTGGATGAATTACATGGAGAAATTTATTTTACCAAGTTGGATCTTCATTCAAGATATCATTAAATAAGAATGAAGACTAAATATATTCCAAAAACAACATTTCGAACTCATGAGGGTCATTATGAATTTTTGTTTATGCCTTTTGGCTTACCAATGCACCTTCTACATTTCAAAAGTTGATGAATTCCATTTTCAAACCCTTCTTTATAAAATTTATGTTAATATTTTTTTGATGATATACTAATATACATTATCTCTTGGAAGGATCATATTCAACATGTTTACAAGGTGCTCAAACTATTGGAAGAGAAACAATTATATCCAAAAACCTCCAAATGTTTCTTTGGAGTACCAGAGGTGGAATATCTGGGTCATATTGTATCTCAGGAGGGTGTTAAGGTAGACCCTAACAAAATTAAATCCATTAAAGAATGGAAATTCCCCACAACCATAAATCAGTTGTGAGGATTCCTTGGGTTAACAGGCTATTATCACAAGTTTGTTAAGAATTACAGGAGAATAGCAACACATCTAACAACATTATTGAAGAAAGATGCATTTTCATGGACTCCTGAAGCAACTAAGGCATTTGAACATATTAAAGAGGAAATATGCCTAGCACCGGTCTTAGCTACATGAGACTTCACAAAATCCTTTGTTGTGGAATGTGATGCCTTAGGAAATGGAATTGGTGGTGTTTTAATGCAAGAAGGAAGACCCATTTCTTCTGAAAGCCGTCCAATCAAAGGAAAGTATTTACAAAAAGCTATTTATGAGTAGGAAATGTTGGAAATACTACATGGTCTAAATAAATGGAGACCTTACCTAATGGGAAAAAACTGATCATGATAGTCTTAAATAATTTTTGGAGCAAAGACTATCTTCAGAAGAGTAGAAAAAATGGGTCACAAATATGTTGGGTTATGAATTTGAAATCATTTACAAAAAATGGAAGCTAAATGTTGTTTCAGATGCACTCTCAAGAAATGATGAGGAGGTGGAAGAATTGCTTTGTGCTATTTATATTATCCAACTAGATTGGATAACCAAAACAAGGGAGGAATGGAAGAATGATGAATAAGTATGGAAACTCGTTCAAAAGTTGCAACAAGATCCAAGTACATCTGATACATTTAGTTAGAAAAATGATTCCTTATGGTAGAAATATTGCTTATATCTTTGTAAGAATTCCCAACTAAAACAAAATATTATTTTGGAATTGCACACCTCTCCCTTAAGAGGACGCTTGGGATTTTTAAAAACTTACCACAAGGTGAAGAAATAATTTTTTTAGGATGGCCCTAAATCTGATATTCAAAATTTTGTGGTAGATTGTTTGGTTTTCTAGGAAAATAAAGTTGAGACAATTAAGACCCCAATTCTGCTACAGCCTTTATCCATTCCAAGTAAACGTTGGGAGGAGGTTTCAATGGATTTTATCATAGGTTTACCTAAGTCTGAAGGAATGAATTCCATCATGGTTGTACTTGATAAAATTACCAAGTACGAACACTTTTGTGCATTATCTCATCCACTCAAAGCAAGTATAGTTGCTACTGCGTTTATGGAAACAATTCAAAAGCTACATGGAAACCCAAAGATTATTGTAAGCGACAAAGCTCCCATTTTCACTGGAAATTTTTACATGAAATTATTTTCTTGTTTGAGTACTCAACTAGCTCATAGCTCATCTTATCATCCTTAATCCGATGGGAGAACTGAGATAGTGAAAAAATGTTTGGAAAGATATCTTCGTTGTTTTATATCTGATAAACAAACACAATGGGTCAAGTGGTTACCTCTGGCTAAATGGTGGTATAACACTTCCTTCCATACTTCAGCAAAAGTGACCCCATTATGGCACTTTATGGATATCATCCATCATCCATCGAATCATCTTTAAGAGAAAATTCTAAGGTTCAAGCAGTGGAATATCACATCGAGCATCAACAACAAGTTCTCCAACTCTTAAAGGATAACCTAAAATTGGCACGAAATCGAATCAGAAACAACAGGCCGATCAACATCGCAGCGAGATAAATTTTGATGTAGGAGACTAGGTATTTTTACAGCTACAACCATACAAAAAAATTCCCCTCATGCAAGCTAAGAATGATAATAAATTATCACCAAAGTACAATCCTTATTATCACTTTTAAAATGTTTAGAATCCAAAAGGAATCCCCACCAACTTTTCTGATAATATTTTTTCTCGTATCAATCAACTCTAGTACATAAATACTACTTCATTTAATGTTACATTTTCACAATTATTATTATTTTTTGGAGTAGTCTAACTAGGTGGAGGAATTTCTCGGCTTTCGTTACCGGTTGGAAAAAGTTATGAATCTGCTCACCCATTCCCCAACTCGTCCAACGCGCTTCCGTGTGACGTGATTATGTGACTATCAGTATCTGTATATATCCAGATCCTGCCTATTGTAACTCTCCATGCAACTCATTAACGCGTAGTGGGTGGCGGGTGGAAGAATGGAATTCAAATCAGAATAAGGAAGCCAAAACCACACATTTCCTCGAATTTCCTTTCTGCTCATTTCTCCCGCTGCGAAATGAGTGATCCCCTTGCGAAACAAAATACCACATAGAATAACTCTTTATTTGACCTACAACTCTGGCTCTGCATGTATCGATATGCTTTCGGTGTCCAAAGGGAATTTTTGCACATGGTTATGGCAGTGATTCTTGTGGTTTCCTATTGATTTTTTTCACAAAAATATTCTATCACAGCTGCCTAGGTTCGGAAGGCGCCATCACTAGCATCCTATTCTTCCATGTCTTGGCTCGATTTCTTGGGGATCAACCACATGAGGAACCTGATGAGGAGACCGGTCTCCTTGCCACTATTTTCGTTGACATGGGGATCAATCACATTAAAGAGGACATAGTTGGAGAAGGCGAAGGACATTGCAGAGGAGTTCTTAAGGTGGCTGGATTCTCAGAGGAGTCATGATTCAGTGGTGTTCATGTGTTTTGAGAGGCACTGTATTCTGAATGAGAAGCAAATCCATGCGTTGGCTATGGTATTAGAGGAGAGCGAGTAGGATTTCATTTGGACTATTGGATCTCTTCACACGGAAACCAAACTTGAAGGGACCGACGTGTGGTTGCTGAAGGGATTCTAGGAGAGGACAGGAGAGAAGGGATTAATTATATGAGGGTACGCGCCTCAACAACTCATTCTCTCGCATCCTTCAGTGGGCGCATTCCTGAGTCACTGCGGGTGGAAATCTACATTGGAGAGCATGACCCTAGTGACCTTGGGAGTCCTTGTGATTACTTGGCCTATGTTTTGCAAAATAGTTATTTAACTCGAATTTCCTGGTAGAAAACTTTGGGATTGGCATACAGGTATGTTTGGACATGAGCAGCGTGGCCGATGAACAGGATGTAAGAAGAGCAGTCACCATGCTTCTAGAAGAGGAAGAAGGGAAAAATATGAGGACAACTCAAGAGTTGAGGAAGTGCGTGAAAATAGTTGTAGGTAATAAGGGTTCTTCCCATACCAATTTCAGGTGTTTTGTTCAAGAGATGCAACAACTACAAGTTGCTAGAAATTACATCAATGGTGTTTGTCGCAGTCATTGACCTTACATTGGAGGGGTGTGTAGTTTTTATTTACTATCAAAAATATGGTCAAGTTGAACATGTAATATGCTAAAATCGTGAAAAATAAAATTTTCAATGTGATATTTATGTTATCATATATGGTCAACCTAAACATGTAATGTGCTAAAATCTTGAAAAATAAAGTTTTCAATGTGATATTTATGTTATTCTCATCAATGGTATGTGACTTGCCAAAGAGATATTTTATGTAATTGGTAGGGAACCACTCAGTGCTAATTTATATTGAGAGAACACATAAAATTTTTGTTAGAAATTTTGTAGAATTTTCACAGAAACAAAATTTTATTATTTGGAAATTTTGCAAAATTCTCAAAAAAATAAAATTTTATTATTTTATTATTTTTTAAAATTTATTTATTTGTTTATTGGATATAATTCAATTGATAATCGTTGTGTTATAAAATTTTCATGTAAACTATAAAATTAAACTTCAAACTCTCCGAAGTTAAACCAAAAAAATATTTTATATCTAAAATATCTCAATTAAAATGTAATTGCATTAAGTATATTAACCTTTTTTCTATGAAATTTTTAATGGTGTGTGAATTTTCAAGAGGGCTACCTATTTCTACTCAACATTAAGTATATTAATTTTTTTGGTATGAAAAATTTAATGGTGTGTGAATTTTCAACACAACAACCCATTTCTACCAAGCATTAATTATATTAACCTTTTTGGCATGAAAATTTTAATGGTGTGTGAATTTTCAACCAAGTATCCCATTTCTACCAAGCCACTTAAAAGAATGAGATGGTACATGAAGTTGAATGTTTAGGAAGTGTATGTGATTTATTTTTAAAACTATAATTATTTATATATAAAAATAAACAATTATATATTGGATTAAAATATTTTGGTAGGAAGGTCAACAATTTGTACATCTTGAGTCAAAAATTCATTTGCCACGTTTTGAATAAAAAATTCATCTTCCAATTTTCAAAATCTCCTATAAAGAAGATTGATGCGATTTAAATTTTGGTTACAAATTACAAATCTAAAATGATTTTCTCCATATCGTCTCCAAAAGTGCTTAAAAACACTATATATTTGCATAACATATCAAAAAATCACTAGCATTATTATATTACTACAATTTCTCTATGATAAACTTGACCTAGACTTCATATATTTATGGCTCCAGCTAAGACGAAGGGGAGACCTGACCATTGATAGTGCCTATACTAATTTCCTCTTATTGCACTACATTCCCAAATCTTCGCAACAATAATTCCTCATCTACGTTATTATAAGCTCCCTCATCCTTTCATCCTTTGCCATGGTCAAATTATCAAAACTAAAACTCAGCATTTCCATTGCAAGTTGCAATTTGTCCAACTTGGCCTCAATTATGCCCATTTTCTAATTTAGAAGCTCATATTGGGCTTGAGCTTCAGACATAATCATATTAATCTACTTTGATACCAAAGTGATAAGGAAATCCATATCACCCACCATTTTTACTAAAGCAATGTTGACCTCTTCGTCTCCATATCAAGAATCTTGCTCCATGTGAGTGAACCTACACTAAACCTATTGATGATGCAAAAAAATTATGGCTCTAACCATGAATTATATACTTTCAAAATCACACTCGTGTTCTATATAAACCATACAAATAATTCTCCATGATTTGAGATCTTTATCTTCACCATTTATTTAAGACAAAAAGGTAATTTCATCTCAAAATTGTCATTTTTTCTTAACCCCTTTTGTCTTAAAATTTTATGATTTTTTCTGAACCCGTTTTGTCTTAAATTGTGTTTAATCATTTTTCAAAGCCACTTGTCTTTACCTCTTTTCAAATTTGATGCAAAATATTGAGTCTTCGAGCCTTTGGGTTTGAGTGGTCTAGGGTTTTGAGCAGAGGGCTTTTGAGTTTCTCTTGTCTCTTTGAGTTTTCATTACAGGAGAGAAAAAGAAGAGCAACCATGGGGCATATATGAGGTTGATTAGTGCAATGCATCACCTCATCACCATTATTCGAAATAACGTGGACATGGGGCATGTGGATGGTAGCGACATCGCATGTGACCTTGGATGTAGCAACTGAGAGTCGTTACAACAAGAGGAAGCTTCACATCGAGGCACCCCTTAGTACTATGAAATGCAATCGCAACTCAGGTGCTTCTCATATCTCCTATATGCTTTTGTTGTCCAAGTATGTTCAATGCCTCTTCGGATTAGGGGAAGCGAAGAAGAGAGAAAATTGATATCCTTGGTGCCAATGTGGGAATCCTTGGTTTCTTATATAGAAATTTGAGGGCATTGATTTTTACAACTCTTTGGGTTGTAGATATTTACTGCATGTGTCTTCCCTGGGAGGTGGAGCTCCAGGGCACCCTAAAAAATAATATGATGTGGAGAGTAGAAAGAAGCCATGGTGAATGTGGTATCAAGTATCATGGGTTTGTGACAACCCAACATCCTAGATGGGATTAAAAAGTTAGATAGTTGATACTTCATGAGAATAGAGGATGTGATTGAGCTTGTAAGTCATGTTTGTTCTTAGTATCTTTCTTAAGCAATTTCTTAGCCTCGGTGGCAATGTGGGAATCCTTTGTTTCTTAAATAAGAAATTTAGGGCACTCATTTTTATAAATATTTGGGATGTATTGGACATGTTTTTCTGGGAGGTGGAGCTCCTAGGAACCTCTGGCAAAAATATGATGTACAGAGTAGAAAGAAGACACGGCAAAGTTGGTATCAAGGATCATGGGTTCGTTACACCTACGGACCCTAGTTAGGATTAAAAAGTCAGGAAACTGCCACTTCACCGGAACAAAGAATGTGGATGGAGTTTGTAAGTCCTATTTATTCTCTCTCTTTTTTAATTCGTAAATATGAGCATCTTATTCGTATGAAATTAATTTACATTGGGCGTTGAAACAAAACAATACTTGTATGGGATCTATGAGAGACTAAATTTTGAACATACCCTTTGCATAATTAATAGATGGTGGATTAATTCAATTAGGAAAACAAATACCACAAACTAAGTATCATTTTTGAATTTGAACTTTCATGTTTTTGCTCGGGTTCTTCTATCAGAAAAGGAATTTTATTGATGTACATTGAACAAGGACCTAAAATAGGGTTTTGTTATAATTTCTTGGGAACAACTTAGCCTCCCAAAATGGTACCTTGATATCTTCTTATATATGGGCAAAGACCACATTTTATGATTTATGTGTAAAAGATTAAGGCTTAAACTTGACTCCACCTGTTCACCTTGGCTTGGTTTAGGAGTCCCTCTATCTAAATATTTCTTTTAAACAGTAGCATGGTACATGAAGTTTTGACATTAAACTTGGGGATATTGTGCCAATAAAGCAATACTAATATGGAAAAGTAAGCTTTGACATTTAATTGGTGATATTGTGCCAACAAATCAACACTAATATGGAAAAGTAAATTCCTAATGCATTATAATAATATTTTTTATTAATGTCAAAAATATATGTGGTTAATTTTCTTAAAATATAATAAAATTAAATAAAATAAAAATATAAGTACAATATTTTATATATCAATTATTTTGATTTTTTAATTAAATTACAGTTTTAAAGTTAAATTATTGCATCGAGAGGCCCTCTACAACCACGTACACACGTCAACATTTAACATGTAATGTTCAACATTTAACATTTAACATTTTTAATCTAATGTGGGTCCTATTTAAAAATCAATCTAATTATTATTATGTATAAACACAATATAAATTTAAAATATGAAGAGGTTTAAGAACACTCAAAAAAGAGGTGTGACAAATAAATAAAACCTCCTCTTATACTTACTCCAAAGGTATGGTAAATAAATAAATATAAAATAGGTATAAACATGTATGGTAAATAAACAAAAATATATAAAATAGGATTAGAAATAAACATCTAATATATACCAATATTATGGGCCAAATACCATGGTAAATAAATAAAACCTCTTTTTATATTTACTCCATAAACTTATTTATATTTAAGAACACTCAAAAAAGGAGAGAGAGGGAGGGATAAAGAGATGGAGTTGGAGGGGGATAGAGGGAGGAAAGAAGAGAGAGAGGAATTGAGAGAGAGGAGGAGAGAGGGAGGGATAAAGAGATGGAATTTTAGGGGGATAGAGGGAGGAAAGAAGAAATAAAATGAGTGAGAAGTGGAGAGAGAGAGAGAGAGAGAGGGAGTGAGAAGGGAGATATGGAGAGAGAGTGTGTATGTTTAGGGGTGAGATAAAGAGACAAATAAGGAGAGAGAAGGAGAAAGAGAGGGATATAGTAAAATAGTTGGAGAGAGAGAGAGAGAGAGAGAGAGAGAGAGAGAGAGGATTAGAGGGAAAAGAGAGAGAGAGAGAGTGGTGTGGGAAGAGAGAGGATTGGAGGGAAAATATATATAGAGAGAGGGGGTTGGGGGGGGTGGAGAGATAGAGGGAGGTAGATGAGACATTTCTAAATCTATTTGTTCAAATTTGTTTTTTGACCCTACATTGAGTTTTATTTTATCCTTGTGTAGGGTGAATATGGATTAGGTGACACCAAACCCCGTGTGAATGATGTATGTGCTATCAGTCATGGAACTACATACACATTATAAATGGAGCTATTTGAAATCACAACAATGTCGAGGAAGTCACGATATTATATTTCTTATATTAGAACATTATTTCACCACATGAATTATTTGTTATATTTTCTCTCTCTTTTTCCTGTAAATTTGTGTCTAGTTTGGGGTAAGCGCCAATATTGGATGGAAGAATGATATGCCCACCTATAACATATTATCAATAGAATTGTGTTAGGCTTAGTTAAATCAGTACACTCCACAAAATTTCTTATACTTGCATTCATCTCAATTTGAGAAAAACTCAATATCCCACACTCCACACTAAACTAGGAATGGTTATGTTTGATTTCATATTGACCAGGATAAAAACCTTACGGCTTATGTAAGTTTTATTTTTGAGGAATATAATAATGTTCCAAATTTTGAGTTGATGCAACTAAAAATATTCTAATTATATTATATTGGTTGGTCGGTGTCAATTGTATTTGGATGATAATATCTAATAGTCTTAGCACAAATGTTACAAGTTACTACATATTGAATTTATTTTCTACAGAAAGTGTTAGAATTCGCTACTAATCACCATATATGTGATAACCACAATGATAGGAGTAAGGTGCTAGTTATACATGTGAAGCAGGAACACGGGTTATTAATTCAGTGCCTGACCGATCATAAGTTATTAAATTTGGATGGTAGCTACATATGAGATAGTACCCTAGGTGTACTTTGTGGAAGTCATTTTTTTCCCTTTTATAGATAGATTTGTTGGTCCATTTTGTCCAAAATTTGATTAAAATTTGAGAAAAATGTAGTCTTAAATGGTTGGGCTTGCACTTTTTCTAGATTTCGAATCCATTTCTACATTAAAAAATGTAATTGAAATGAAAAAACATTGCAATATTACCGTAAATTATGTCACAAAATTCCAAAAAAAGGAAAACAAAATTGACTTCTTAATCTATGTCATACACCACTCACATATTGTTCTCACTAACAAAGTGATGAATTTGTGGTTTTGTAGATCTTTCCTTTACCGTTTAATATGGGAGGTGTATAAGTACCACATTCACATCCTTTTCGTACTGAAAAAGGGATTAATTTGTGGGTTTGTAGCTCTTTCCCTTACTATTCAATATGGGATATAACTTCCTTTACCATTTTCCATTGGAGTTTAGGACAATACTCTTGAGAAAAAACTAATATAATTTTGAAGAAGTTGAGATTTATGCAGTGTAAAGTAATTGGTTTATGTGGTGTTTAGTTCCCATAAATTCATTGGTTTATTCAAAAGGAATAAAATAGAAAATAGAAAACAAAAAATGAATACTACCACCAAATTAGTTTAAAACTAGTTGTTTAGAAAAAAAGTTATAAAAAAATCCTTAACTTCGACATAGTTAAAGTCAAAAGGGAAGATATTGTTATATGTGAAGTTTCATAATTATAGACCATGAAAATAAATGCAATTTTGCATTATGTAAAATTTGTAACTATGCATTATATTGCATGTTAGACTATGATTCCACATGCTTGATGATGGTTTCTGATGGTTTGACTACAATTGATTAAGTTGGACCATTGTTAAGCATGGTTGGCTATGTTTGGCTATGGGAAAAGGTTAAACATGGTTTGACCTTACTATTTTATTTACATAATTTACATCTTTTTCCTATAGGACAAGCTAATTTCATATGATCATTTCATTATCATTAAAATGAGCATAGGATCACTTTTGATGCTTGAGACATCTAATATTCAATTGGATCTATTTAGATTAATAAAAAAACTCTATTTTGTAAGTAAAGAAAGAATATAATCCATTGCATTATGGTATAATGGTCCATATTGGATTATTATTTTATTCTCATCTATCTTTATGCTTTTAGAGTGGAAAAGTTGAAGGAATCAACTTGCAAATTCATGTTTACTAGCAAGTCGCCATTTAGAGAACAAGGGTCTAAAGCATTATGGAGCCATTTTCAAACATTAAAATGAAGCTTCTTGTGGTCCAAAAACTCTTGCTTCTACTAGAACCCTTGGGGTAGTTCTACACTTAGAAAGCTTTCCATTGATGTGGGAATGACATCAAACGAGTTTCATATGAAAATATTATGTCACCTTCAAGTTGACCTATTGTGTTGAATTACATGGCACGAGGGGGTGTCACATCAACCCCTTTACTCATGTATATTGGGCTAGCTACATGAAAAATTTGAATAAGATTGTAGAAGGTTCAAACTCGTAACTCTAGTGAGAATTTAGGGAGTGAAACAAGGGTGCTTAGGAATAACCAACCCATGATCCTTGATACCAACTTTCCATGTTTTATTTCTACCCTCTACATCATATTGTTTTTCAGATGTTCCCTAGAGCTCCACCTCCCAGGAAAATACATCCAGTACATTTGTAAAACCCAAAGAGTTTTTATTTTCTTATTTAAGAAACAAAGGATTCCCACATTGCCACCAGGGATAAGCAATTTCTTAGGAAAGATACTAAGAAGAAACATGACTTACAGGCTCTATCACATCCTCTGTTCTCATGAAGTAGCAGTTTCCTAACTTGTTAATCCCAACCAGGGTGTTGGGTTGTCACCAACCCACAATCCTTGATACCAAATTTGCTATGGCTTCTTTCTACTCTCTACATCATATTATTTGTTATGGGTGCCCTAGAGCTCCAACTACCAAAGAAGACACATGTAGTAAATGTCTACAACCTAGAGAGTTGTAAAAATCAATGCCCTCAAATTTTTATTTAAGAAGCCAAGGATTCCCACATTTGCACTAGGGCTATCAATTTTCTCTCTTCCTCGCTTCCCCTAATATAAAGAGGGCATTAAATGCACCTAGACAACAAAAGGATATAGGAGATATGAGAAGCACCTGAGTAGAGGTTTCATTTCATAGCGCTAAGGGGTGGCTCGATGTGAAGCTTCCTCTTGCCGTAACGACTCTCGGTTGCTACATCCAAGGCCACATACAATGTCGCTACCATCACATGCCCCGTGTTGATGTTATTTTGAATAATGGTGATGATGCCCTGCCCCGCGCTAATCAACCTCCTATATTACCCTTGATTTCTCTTCTTTTTCTCTCCTGTAATGCAAGCTCAAAGAGAGAAGAGAAACCCAGAAGCACTCTACTCAAAACCCTAAACCACTCAGACCCAAAGACTCAATATTTTTCATTGAATTTCAAAAGATATAAAGGTAAGTGGCTTTGAAAGAGGATTAAAAAAAATTTAAGACAAAATGGGTATAGACAAAATGATAAAATTTTAAGACAAAAGGGGTTAAGAAAAAAAGATAATTTTGAGACAAAATTATCATTTCATCTTAAATAAATGGCGAAGATAGAGGTCTCAAATCATGGAGAATTATCTCTATGGTTTATATAGAATTCTAGTGTGATTTTGAAAGTATATAATTCATGGTTAGAGCCATAATTTTCCGGTATATCATCAATAGGTTCAGTACAGGTTCACTTACATGGAGCAAGATTCTAGATATGGAGACAAATAGGTCAACATTTCTTTAGTAAAAATGGCGGGTGATATGGATTTCCTTATCACTTTGGTATAAAAGCACACTTATATGATTATGTCTGAAGCTCAAGCCCAATAAGATCTTCTAAATTAGAAAATGGGAGTACTTGAGATCAAGTTAGACACACTGCAACTTGCGATGGAAATGCTAAGTTTTAGCATGGATAATTTGACCATGGAAAAGAATGATAAAAATTAGGGGGCTCTAATAATGTAGATGAGGAGTTATTGTTGCGAAGATTTGGGAACTTAGCGCAACAAGAAGAAATTAGTATAGGCATTATCGCTAGTGAGGTCTCCCACTCGTCGTAGCTGGAGCCATAAATATATGAAGGCCGGGTCAACTTTGTCATTAAGAATATGTAGTAATATACTAATGCTAGTGATTTTTTGATACGTTATGCAAATATATAGTATTTTTATGCTTTTTTGGGGGGAGTATGGAGAAAATCATTTTAGACTTGTAATTTGTAGCCAAAATTTAAATCACATCAATATTCTTTGTAGGAGCTTTTGAACATTAGAAGATGAATTTTTGACTCAAAATGTAACAAATAATATGTTGACTCAAAATATACAAAGTTCTGGCCTTCCAACCAATTTATTTTAATCCAATATATAATTGTTTATATATATAAATAATTAAAACTTAAAAAATAAATCACATACACTTCCTAAACATTTAACATCGTGTACCATATCAATTTTTAAAGGGGCTTTGTAGAAATGGGTTTCCTTATTGAAACTTCACACACCATTAAGTTTTTCATACAAAAAAAGTTAATATACTTAATTTTGGTCAAGCGTGTTGATGGCCAAGCATGCCATACGGATGTGATTTATTGCCCATCGGTACGCTCTCTCTTCTGTCATTATCGTCCTCAGGAGATGTCCGCTCTCACCGGAAAAGCATGAATTGCCAGCTGTAATTCTCCTTTCTCACCTAATAGGAATATGACAATGACAGAAGAGAGAGCCTCTTTCAAATAGGCATGGATGCAGCGTAAATTCCCACAACAACCTTCTTCCAATTCTAGCTACTTCATTGAATATGATAAATATTTATTTACTTAAAATTGTAAAATTACATAGAATTTGATTCGATGTGCATTTGTTTCTTTGCACAAATGCAGACATATGGATATGTGTGTTTGTCGGTGGCAGAGTCTCTCACATATAATTCGGTTGAGTGAACTTCTTCATCAGTTTCTTTTTGATCTTATTGTATTCCTGTGAGGGCTTATGAAAATGCCTACTTCATTCGATTAACATGGATTTGTTTGAGAGGATATTGGATGATACTCAAATGGATATTGAGAGGATATTAGATGGAAAATGAAACACGATATTGGATGGTACTCACTACTCTTCTGATGCAAAAGGAATTATTTCATGGACCTGCAATTTTGGCTTACCAGTCGGTGGAAAGGTTTATACAACTCAATTCTCCTACCATTTGAGGTCGATTATCAACAGAAGGTAAGAAACTTGCACTTATAACATTTGAAGTCGATTATTAGAAAGAAACAAGTTGGAAATAATTATATTATCTGTGTATTAATGGAGAAATGGTTACATAGTTGTAACGTATCTCCTTAGTTTAGGATTTGTTCCTAGAATTTAGGAGTTTGTTTACAACTTCTTGATTTCTTGTGATGTACTTAAAGATTTTTTTTCTGATTAATGAACGTAGAGTGATCTCTCCATTTGAGAGTAGTCTCCAGGTGCAGTACTCACCTGAGAGCTACAACTCCTTATTTTCAATTCTATGTATATTTTATCTTGGTATCAGAGCTCAGATTGGGTGAGCCTGATTTTTTATAAATCACCTTTGTGGCTAAATCGCCTTTCTGGCCAAATCGCCTCTGTGGCTGAATCGCCTTTGTGGCCACGTGTACCGGGAGATTTGTGCTCGGTCGAGCAGGTGGACTACAGTAACACCTGGCTCATGGTCTCAGATGATTCATTAATCTCTGAGTAGAAGGGGGTTGGCACGCTTTTTACGCTGATTGTCGCACTGAGAAACACAATCAGTGTGACTGTTAGGTGTATATCCGCGCCACCACACCAAATCAGGGGATTGGCGCAGAAGCGCACGAGATATCTGCACCAGTATTTTTCCTTGCGAAGTTTTTGTTCTGGGCGCAGTTTCTTCGCGCCGAAAGGCGCCACCTTGCCTTCGGTTGAAGATCTGCAATAAGTTGCAGATCGGAAAAGTTGTGGATCTGTCCGGGGGGACAGATCGGACTAGTTTTGTGGTCGTATTGTGAAACAACTGATTTTCTCAGTGGAGGCAGATTGAAATTATCTGTTGATGGCGTATTGAGAACCTATTTACTTAGAGGAGAAAGATCAATTTGTAGATTTTCCAGATAACGCTGGATCTAAATCGAAGATACAGTTGGTGGATCAGGAGAACTAGCAAAACAACGGCAGATCGGAGCTCAGGATCTGGCAGGCATTGATTTTTCTTAGTGTCTGATCATTTTGGTAGATTCATTCATTTGTAGATTAGTTCACAATGAGTAACACTATGGAATCATATCTCCACGAGTCTGGCAAACTCGATGGATCTAGCTTCACCAATTGGAAGTTTAATATACAGACCTTTCTTGAGGGTGCAAATGCATGGTCGATAGTTACAAGAGATGAGCAAAGACCAAATTCAATTATAGGAGCGACTACGCAGGAGCAATATTGGGATAAGAGAGAAAAAAAAGCAAAAGTTTTGCTGAAGATGTCCATCAAGGACAACATTATCCCACATATCAGAGAATGTAAAACGTCCATTGAGATCTGGACGACCATCAAAAGTTTATATCAGACCCAGAACACAAATCAGATTATGGCACTCAAAGGCAAGTTTTTTTCAATGAAGATGGATGAAAATGAGACCGCTGCTGTATTCATCGCACGAGTTAAAGATATGAAAGACGGATTGGGAGACATCAGAGAGAAGGTCTCTAATTATGATCTCGTCAAAATCACGCTGAATTGGATGAGGGATGAATATCAAATGTTCATCACTGGATTGGCGGCAAGGGAGAAAGCTCCTACATTTGAAGAATTGACAAGGATCTTACTGCAAGAAGAAGAGTGGTGGCAGAATTTGAAACTGCAGAGCGATGATCTTGCTCTGGTGGCAAAACAACAACATTTCAAAGGGAAGCTGCCACAACAGCAATCACAGTCACAACAACAACAACAACAGTGAGGAGGAGGTACATCGCAAAAGAGACCATATAGAGGTATTTTTGTAAGATATGTTATTATTTTGGGAAAGCAGGTCATATACAGATTGAATGTCTTAAGAAGCAGGCAGATGATGCAAAGAAAAATCAAGCGAAGCACAAAGGATACTTTGTTGAAGAAGATGAAGATCTTAGTCACGAATTTCGACTATTCACAGCTGACTATGCCCTTTCAGCATCTAATGAGGACGACATCTAGTATGTCGATTCTGGTGCATCCTCTCACATGACAGGTAAGAAGGAATGTTTTAAAACTCTTGAAGAAAGTTCATATGGATTAAAAATTTATTTAGGGGATGATAGTGGATGCGAGATTAAAGGATATGGGGATATTCTGGTAAATTTACCAAATGGTGACCTTAGTCACCTTAAAAATGTCTTATATGTACCTGGGATTAAGAAAAATTTGATATATGTATCCATGATAACTGATCAGGATATGCAAGTCGAGTTCTTCAAGACTCATTGTGTCATAAAGGATTGCAGGAAAGAGATTGTTGCAACATGCATGCGTGTAGGGAGCCTATACAGAGTATATGTAAAAAGTATGCCACATCAAGCCATGGTTGCAGCTGGATCGATAGCCGAAAAACTCTGGCACCGGAGATTCGGTCATCTAAATTTTCAGGACCTCATGTTATTACAGAGAAAAGGTATGGTCAAGGGACTCCCTGTTTTTCACAGTATTCAGTTAAATTGTGATGGATGTGCCTTAGGAAAAATGCATAGAGAAGAGTTTCCTGTGCATGATAGAAGGAAGGAAAGAGATATCCTAGAACTAGTGCATACTGACATATGCGGACCTATGCAGACGAGGTTGCTAGGTGGTGCATATTACTTTCTTTTATTTATTGATGATTGCACTAGATACTCATGGGTTTATTTTTTGAGTAAAAAGAGTCAGAATTTCCAGTACTTTATAGAATTTAAAACCTTGGTGGAAAAACAGTTAGGAAAAAGCATAAAAATTCTCTGCTCTGATCAAGGGGGAGAATACAGGTTAGGGGAATTCATGAAATTCTACAGATCTCATGGGATTGTTCAGCAGTTTATAGTGCCTCACACACCACAGCAGAATGGAGTGGCAGAGCACAAGAACAGAACTTTAGTGGAGTGCGCAAGGAGTATGTTACAAGGTAAGGGTCTATCTAATAGTTTTTGGGCAGAAGATATTAACAATGCTGTCTATTTAAAGAACAAAATTCCTACCAAATGTATTGGCTTCAAAACCCCCTTTGAAGCATTATATGGACTCAAACCAGTAGTAAATCATTTCAGAGTATTTGGGTCAAAAGCCTTTGCCCATATACCCAAAGTTGATACGAACAAATTAGACCCTAAAGCCATCAAATACATCTTTGTTGGATATGGCACTGAATTTGATGCAAGGGCATTAGATTCTAGCCAGCAATGTGAAAGCTTGTTCACATGTTGTGGCTAGCTAAGTTAAAATTCATTCACTAATGGGTGAAAGTCAAATGTTTAATGAGAGGATTTAATTCCTCAAACAATTTAATATTATTATTTTTGTAATAAATTAGGAGAGTATTTAGAGATAAGTAGTTTAAATAAGTGTGAGCTTGTTGAGCATATCTAGGCTACAGTTGATAGATTTTAGGAAGATATTTGGGAAAGTAGGATTTTGTCTCAATTTAGGAAATTTGATCCTAAATTGAGGAGTTCTTTGTTTGTAATAAAACTATAAATTAGAATCTTTGTAATGGAGAAAAGTGGAGTTGGTCGTGAGGAATTATTGTGAGGATTGGAATTAATAAAGATTGCAAATTCTGAATTATTGTTTCATACTGGCAATCCCCGGAGATCTTTATCTTCGAAATTTTATTAGGTTTGAGATTTATATATAAAATATTGAGGTTAATCGAACTACTGTGGTCACTATTAGAAGAAGAGAGTTCGATTCCTTTCAAAATTCTTGGTTTATATGCTCTAGTCTTGAATTAATTGCAACACAGTCTTTGTATGAGCTTTGTGTTTATCAATTGTTTATTATTACAAATCATATCAGGTTGAGTAATACGCTCTTATTTGTTGAAGGAATTCTATTTATATCAGATATCAATTCTGATGTTAAATATATTTTTCATAAAGGGTTATTGAGGTTCAATTTGAAGAAATTGACACTGATTCTGGTTTTTATAATTGCAAAACAAGAATTGATGATGTATGAGGGACGTAGTGAGCTAAATCTCTGAATTTTGAAGAGGTATTGAAATCTGTGTTTGCTGGAATCAATTCCTTTCAAGAGAAGTTCATGAATTAGTGGCATCGATTGAGAAACTCTGTTTGATTAAAATGCTGCTGATGAATTAAATATAGTGAAGTGATTTCTATTCCATTGCAAATTGAAGTCGATTTCAACATAGAGAGAGGTGTGTTTGAAGTTGATTTCAGTAGAGAGAGGTGTGTATGAAAAGAAGTAATTCATTTGTTTTGCTGGAATCAAATTTCTGTTTATGTACAACATTGATAAGTCGATGTAGAGAAGCCAATTTCAAGCTTTTATGCAGAAAACCCCGTGTTAGAAAAGAGCGTTAAATTTCTGGGTTGAATAAATTTAAAATTCTGTGTAATTCAACTTCAAAGAAATCAATTTCCAGTTTTGAAGCAGTATTTTGAAGATCTCAGCCAGCGCTGGAAATTTAATGCGTTGAAAACTTCAGGTATGAGCGAGCGTTGTTTTTTTTTAATTAAATGAATACGTTGGAGAATGTATGAACCAGTGTTGTTTGAAATGGAGATTGGTTTATAAAAAAACTCGATGTGTGGGCTGAGTGAAAGCGTAGACTAGGTGTTTATGCTGGAGATTTAATAGTTTTTAAATATCTAATTTAAAGACTTGGCTATTCATTCCAAAGGATTTGAAGATTGGTTTAAACCATTATTTTTTTGATGCTATATTCAATATCAAAAATGGTTATAAGAGATTGATTTAAAAGAGCTCTTAAAATGATTTAGAAGCACTTTATTTAAAGCCAAAGATCATATTGTAGAAATTTTATATAACTTTGGTAGATTTCATTAATCAAATTTGTCAAATTTGATGAATGAAAATGAAAGTGAAGAATTGAATCCGACTCCTCCGGAGTTACAAACCATTGTTGATAAATTTAAAAGGCTCTCCTTAACACCTGCACCATCACCGCCATCATTAGTGGTATGATAGCCAACTTCAAAGCATTTTCTAGAGATTGAGCAGACTTTCCAGAGTCAAAAGAAGAAATCCAGCATGGATGTCCGAATTTGTAGAGGTGCTGCTGATAGAAGAAGAGGTAGGCCAGTTGCTAATGCAGAAGTACTGGAGACTATGCAGTAGATCCAAGCCAGATTCGAAGTAATTGAAGTAGGACAACCGAGGGATCCTAAAGATGTCAGTGAACCTGAAGCTAAAGAAGAAGGACAAGATTTTGAGCTTACTCCTGAGATGAGATTCTTTAAGATAGTTTTAGGATCTACATCCAAGCCTAGACTTGAAGTATCAACTTTTGCAGGAGGATTGAATCCAGAAGATTTCATAGACTGGATCAATGAGATGAATAAATGCTTTGATTATGAAGATATGGCTAAAGACAAGAGAGTCAAATTTGCAGTCACAAGCTTAAAGGGACATGCAGCACTTTGGTGGGATGGAGTGCAAGCAAAGAGAAGGAGAGCTGGCAAACAACCAATCAAAAGTTGGAGAAGAATGGTGGCCAAACTGAAAGGTAAATTCTTGCCTAGTGATTATCAGCTTACATTGTTTAGACAAATGAAGAATCTTAGACAAAGACTAATGACTGTGAAAGAGTACACAGAAGAATTCTACAGAGTGAGTATAAGAGCCGGACAGATCCAGGACACAACAGAGAAGATTGCTAGGTATGTAAATGGTCTTAGATTTGAGATCCAAGATGAAATCAATATTTTGTCTCCTAAGTCAGTTGAAGAGGCTTATCAAATGGCCTTGAAAGCTGAAGAGAAATTGCTGAGAAAGTAGTCTGCCAAAGGAAGAGGTACTTTCCAAGGAAAGGGAAGCCAAGGTGGTAGAGGGAGATCTAAAAAACCAAAGGATGGAGCTAGCAGTAGCTCACCTCAGCATGCACACACAGATGGTGATGCAAGTGGCAGAAGAAATTCCCACAGAGGAAGAGGAGGCAGAAGCAGAGGAAGAGAGGTAAGATGTTACCGATGTAACAAATTGGAACATAGAGCCTTTGAGTGCCCAAAGAAAGAGAATGTGGGTACAAGTCAAAGAAATGAAATTGTTGCTTAGACTGAAGAAGTCGCAAAGATGCCTGAAGCTGAGAGAGAAATTGTGCTAGAGAAGGGAGAATATTTGGTTGTTAACAAAGTTTTGCTGAAGCAAGCAAAGGAAGTTGCCGAACCATCACAGAGGAAAACTTTGTTAAGGAGTGTATGCAAATTTCAAGGGAAATGTTGTCAACTAGTCATTGATAGTGGCAACACAGACAATCTAGTCTCTACAAAGGTGATAGAGAAGTTGAAATTGAAGACAAGGGAACATCCAACACCCTACAAGGTGTCATGGCTTCAGAAGGGCCATCAGCTGATTGTGAAAGAGCAGTGTGAGATAGAGTTGCAGATGGGCAGCTCCAAATATAAGGTAATGTGTGATGTGATGCCTATGGATGTGTGTCACATACTGCTGGGTAGACCTTGGCAGTATGACAGAGGAGTAGTGTATGATGGTAAACGAAATACTTACAAGTTCTTCAAGGATGGTATGTATCAAACATTGTTACCAATGGAAGAAGGAGAAGCATCAAGCAAAAAGTCTGTTCCAAAGGCTTTATTGCTGACTGGGAAGGAATACTTGTAGCAGATTGAAGAAGAAGAGGTAAATTTTGCTTTAGTTTGCAAGCCTAAAGTAGTACTTACCTCTACAAAAATTTCTGATTTACCAATTGAAATTCAAGTAATGTTGGACAATTATTGTAATATAATTGTGGATGATTTTCCTAATGAGTTACCACTTGTAAGAAAAATCAGCCATCAGATAGATTTGATTACAGGATCAAATCTGCCAAACAAAGCAGCTTACAGAATGACTCCAGCAGAAAATGAAGAAATCAGAAAGCAAGTGCAGGAATTGGTTGACAAAGGTTTGGTTCGAGAAATTTTGAGTCCTTGTGCAGTACCTACAGTGCTGAGCCCGAAGAAAGATGGAGGCTGGAGAATGTGCACCGATTCAAGAGAAATCAACAAAATAACAATCAGGTATAGATTTCCTTTGCCTAGAATTGAAGATTTAATGGACTGTTTGAGTGGAGCGAGATATTTTTCAAAACTTGATTTGAAAAGTGGGTATCATCAGATTAGGATAAGGGAAGGTGATGAATGGAAAATAGCCTTTAAGACAAATGAAGGATTGTATGAGTGGATGGTAATGTCTTTTGGCTTATCAAATGCACCCAGTACTTTTATGAGGCTCATGAATGAAGTGTTAAGAGAATTTTTTGGTAAATTTGAAATAGTATATCTGGATGACATACTAATTTACAGCAAAAAAAAACAAGAACATTTAAGGCATCTTAACTATGTCTTGAAGAAATTACATCAAGAGAATTTGCTGATAAATCTGAAGAAGTGTTCATTCATGAAGGAAGAGCTGATGTATCTGGGTTTTGTTGTTTCTGCTGAAGGATTAAAGATGGATCCAGAAAATTTCAGAGCAATTGTGGAGTGGCCTTCACCAAAAAGTGTCTTTGAGGTAAGGAGTTTCCATGGACTTGCTAGTTTTTACAGAAAATTCATAAGGAATTTTAGCAAGATTAATGCACCAATCATTGAAACCATAAAGAAGGAAAAACAACCATTTAAGTGGACTGCTGAAGCTAAAAATAATTTTCAGTTTTTAAAACAGAAAATAACAGAGAAACCTATATTAGTGTTGCCTGATTTTACTAAAACATTTCAAGTAAAGTGTGATGCCAGTGGAGAAGCTACTGGAGCTGTCTTAAGTCAAGAAGATAGGCCTGTAGCATATTTCAGTGAGAAGCTGAATGACACAAGGAGAAAATAATATTCTTATGACAAAGAGTTTTATGCAATATTACAATCATTGAAAAAGTGGAGACATTATTTAATGTCTAAAGAATTTGTACTATATTTAGATAATCATGATTTACAATACATTATGCAGCAGCCTAAGTTAAATAAAAAACATGCTAAGTGGGTTGAGTATCTTCAAAGTTTCAACTTTGTTTTAAAACACATAAGTGGCTAGGAAAACAAGGTAGCTGATACCTTGAGTAGGAAGAACATTCTTGTCCAAGAAATTCAAATTGAAGTGGTAGGTTTTGATTTTCTTAAGGAATTGTATAAAACAGATTTGGATTTCAAGGAAGCATTTGAAGCATGTTTGAATCCTGTTTTGATAGATAGAAGTCAGTGGTTGGATTATTTCTTGCAAGAGGGTTTGTTGTTCAAGAGAAATCAATTATGTATACCAAATTGTTCCATGAGAGAAAATCTCATCAGAGAGAAGCATAGTGGTGGACTTGCTGGACATCTTGTTATTGATAAAACTTATGAGCAGCTAAGTCATTTTTATTATTGGCCAAAAATGTGATCTGAAGTGGAGAAGTATGTGAAAAATTGTAAAATTTGTCAGTATGCTAAGGGAAGAAGCCAGAATGTAGGTTTGTACATTCCATTGCCTATTCCAGACAGACCTTGGGATAAGGTAAGTATGGATTTTGTTTTAGGATTTCCTAAGACACAGAGAGGGAATGATACAATTTTTGTTGTTGTTGATAGATTTTCAAAGATGGCACATTTTATTCCATGTTATAAAACCAGTGATGCTACTCATGTCGCTAATTTATTTTTCAAAGAAATTGTTAGATTACATGGGTTGCCTAAAATCATTGTTTCTGATAGAGATACTTGGTTTTTTGGTCATTTTTGGAGGACATTATGGAAGAAGCTTGGTACTAATTTGAGTTTCAGCTTAGCGTATCATCCTCAGACTGATGGGCAGACTGAGATAGTAAACAGAAGTTTAGGTAATCTTTTGAGAAGTCTTGCAGGAGAACATCCTAAGCAGTGGGATCATATCTTACCATAGGCAGAATATGCATACAATGATTTACCAAACATAAGTACAGGACATAGTCCATTCCATATTGTTTATGGGATCCACCCAAGAGGAGTTTCTGAATTGAGAAATTTGGGAAAATCAGAATTGAGAAGTGCTGAAGGTGAAGAATTTGCTTCAGAGATTCAAGGAATTCACGAGCAGGTAAAGCAACAGCTAGAATACAGCAGTATCAAGTACAAAAGCAGAGAAGATTTGAGTAGAAGAGAAGTTCAATTTGAAGTTGGTGATTTAGTTTTGGCTCATTTGAGGAAAGACATATTTCCAAAAAGAGAGTATAACAAACTGAAGTTTAAAACGATAGGACCATGCAGAATCCTGAGAAAATTTTCTGCTAATGCCTATGAAATTTCATTGCCATCTGATATTGGAATATCTCCAATATTTAATGTTGCAGATTTGTACAGGTATGAAGCTGGTGGCACAGATGAGAGACCAGAAGACAAAGAGCAGATTGATTGGGTAAAATAGTTACCTACAACGCAGCCATTACAACCAGAGATGATCTTAGGCAAGAAGGTGTTTAAGAGAACCAGAGGATGAGAGTATTTCTAGTATTTGATCAAGTGGAAATATCAGCCAATTGAAGATGCTACATGGATGACAGAAGCCATGTTGCAAAAGCTGGGCAGTTCTGTGAAGGAGCTCATGGACAGGAGCCCATGAAGAATTTTGTCCTTGGGAGTCTGATGCAGGGGCATTAGATTCTAGCCAGCAATTTGAAAGCTTGTTCACATGTTGTGGCTAGCTGAGTTAAAGTTCATTCACTAATGGGTGAAAGTCAAATGTTTAATGAGACGATTTAATTCCTCAAAAAATTTAATATTATTATTTTTGTAATAAATTAGGAGAGTATTTAGAGATAAGTAGTCTGAATAGGTGTGAGCTTGTTGAGCATATCTAGGCTACAGTTGATAGATTTTAGGAAGATATTTGGGCAAGTAGGATTTTGTCTCAATTTAGGAAATTTGATCCTAAATTGAGGAATTCTTTGTTTGTAATAAAACTATAAATTAGAATTTTTGTAATGGAGAAAAGTGGAGTTGGCCGTGAGGAATTATTGTGAGGATTGGAATTAATAAAGATTGCAAAGTCTGAATTATTGTTTCATACTGGCAATCCCCGAAGATCTTTATCTTCGAAATTTTATTGGGTTTGACATTTCTGTATAAAATATTGAGGTTAATCGAACTACTGTGGTCACTATTAGAAGAAGAGAGTTCGATTCCTTTCAAAATTCTTGGTTTATATGCTCGAGTCTTGAATTAATTGCAACGCAGTCTTTGTATGAGCTCTGTGTTTATCAATTGTTTATTATTACAAATCATATCAGGTTGAGTAATATGCTCTTATTTGTTGAAGGAATTCTATTTATATCAGATATAATTTCTGATGTTAAACAGAGTTTGCATAAAGGGTTATTGAGGTTCGATTTGAAGAAATCGACACTGATTCTGGTTTTTACATTTGCTAAACAAGAATTGATGATGTATGAGGGATGCAGTGAGCTAAATCTCTAAATTTTGAAGACGTATTGAAATATATGTTTGCTGGAATCAATTCCTTTCAAGAGAAGTTCATGAATTAGTGGCATCGATTGAGAAACTCTGTTTGATTAAAATGCTGCTGATGAATTAAATACAGCTAAGTGATTTCTATTCCATTGCAAATTGAAGTCGATTTCAGCATAGAGAGAGGTGTGTTTGAAGTCGATTTCAGCAGAGAGAGGTGTGTTTGAAAGGAAGCAATTCATTTGTTTTGCTGGAATCAAATTTCTGTTTATGTACAACATTGATAAGTCAATGTAGAGAAGTCGATTTCAAGCTTTGATGCAGAAAACCCCATGTTAGAAAAGAGCGTTAAATTTATGGGTTGAATCAATTTAAAAGTCTGTGTAATTCAACTTCAAAACAATCAATTTCCAGTTTTGAAGCAGCAGTTTGAAGATCTGAGCCAGCGCTGGAAATTTAATGCGTTGAAAACTTCACGTATGAGTCAACGTTGTTTTTTTTTTAATTAAATGAATACGTTGGAGAATGTATGAACCAACGCTATTTGAAATGGAGATTGGTTTATAAAAAAAATCGATGTGTGGGCTGAGTGAAAGTGTAGACCAGGTGTTTATGCTGGAGATTTAATATTTTTTAAATATCTGATTTAAAGACTTGGCTATTCATTCCAAAGGATTTGAAGATTGGTTTAAACCATTAATTTTTTGATGCTATATTCAATATCAAAAATGGTTATAAGAGATTGATTTAAAAGAGCTCTTAAAATGATTTAGAAGAACTTTATTTAAAGCCAAAGATCATATTGTAGAAATTTTATATAACTTTGGTAGATTTCATTAATCAAATTTGTCAAATTTGATGAATGAAAATGAAAGTGAAGAATTGAATCCAACTCCTTCGAAGTTACAAACCATTGTTGATAAATTTGAAAGGATCTCCTTAATGCCTGCACCATCACCGCCATCCGAATTTAAAGAATATAAGCTATTCAATCCTGAGTCTCATAAGATATTTGCAACCAAGGATGTAGTATTTCATGAACAGGTTCAAGAAGGAAAGGATGGCAGTGATGATGATTGGCACATTCCATTATTGACGGAGGAAAGAAGTGAGGATGAACGTGAGCAGGAGAAGAAAGAAGAGCAGGAAGAAGGTGATATAATCAATAATGCGAGCATGAATAAATCTGAAGCAAACAAATTTGAGGTAAGTACCCTACCAAGGAGATCAGGTTGGAAGACTCAAATACCATCTAGATTGAAATACTATGCTTCGATATCAAACATTTTAAACATTTTAGAACCCACAAATTATAAAAAAACAAGTAAATATGAGGCATGGAGGGCTGCAATGAATGAAGAGATTGAATCCATTATTAGAAATAACACTTGGGATATAGTTGAACTGCCTAAAGGTAAAACACCCATAGGATGTAAATGGCTGTATAAACCTAAAATGAATGCATATGGAGGTATAGAAAACTAAAAGCTAGATTGGTTGCAAAGGGGTATTCACAGTAAGAGGGTATAGATTTTGATGATACCTTTGCTCCTGTAGAAAAGTTAAACACTATCAGAATGCTTATTTCTTTAGCAACAAAACACAATTGGGAGCTACACCAGCTAGATGTTAAGTCTGCATTTTTAAATGGTGATTTGAAAGAGGAAATTTACTTAGTACAACCTGAAGGGTTTGTTAAGAAGGGGCAGGAACATCTTGTTTACAGATTGAAAAAGGCACTATATGGTTTAAAACAAGCACCCAGGTGTTGGTATGAAAAGATTGATTCTTTCTTTTTACAGCATGGTTTTCATAGGAGTATGAATGACCTAAATTTGTATACCAAGTACAATAAATAGGGGGAGATTATTTTGATTTCTTTGTATGTGGATGACATGATTATAACAGGAAATGCAGATAATTTGATCAAAGAAATCAAACAGTTGATGGCACAAGTTTTTGAAATGAAAGATCTCGAAAGTCTCCATTAATGTTTGGGATTGGAAGTTTGGAGAGATACTAGACAAACTTTTCTTACTCAAGGAAAGTATGCCAAAATTCTGCTGGAAAAATTTAGCATGGAGCAGTGTAGGTCAGCAACAACACCATTGCAACAGAATTTGAAGTTGTGCAGTGACGATGGCACTAAGGAGGTGGATGCCACTATGTACAGACAGCTAGTTGGGAGTTTGATATATCTCACAACAACTAGACCATACTTGGCATACTCTGTTAGTTTTTTGAGCCAATTTATGTCTAAACCACTTGAAAGTCACTGGGTTGCAGCAAAAAGCGTGTTGAGGTATCTTTGTGGTACTAATAATTATGGTATTTTATACACTGACACATCTGATGTTACTCTAGCAGGTTTTTTAGATTCAGATTGGGCAGGTAACTTGGATGATCGAAGTTCTATCACAGGTTACGCATTTAGCATAGGATCCGGGGTCATAGCATGGAGCAAAAAAAAGCAAAGTACTGTAGCCTTATCTTCATGTGAACCTGAGTACCAAGCATTGTGTGTAGCCACATGTGAAGCAATCTGGTTGAGAAGGCTTCTTAATGATGTAGGATAAGAACAGAAAAAATCAACTTCCATTAAAAGTGACAACCAGAGCACCATTAAACTAGCATACAATCTAGTGTTTCATAAAAACACCAAACATATTGACACTCAGTTCCATTTTGTTAGAGAGAAACTACAGTCAAAAGAAATCTTGGTTGAATATTGTAAAATTTATGACAATATGGCTGATATTTTTACTAAGCCTCTTGCACATGTAAAGTTTGAATTGTTTAGAGGGATGTTAGGAGTTCAGGATAATACTTTCTCCATTAAGTGGGGGAGTTGGAAATAATTATATTATTTGTGTATTAATGGATAAATGGTTACATAGTTGTAACGTATCTCCTTAATTTAGGATTTTTTCCTAGAATTTAGGAGTCTGTTTACAACTTCCTGATTTCTTGTGATGTACTTAAGATGTATTTTTTGATTAATAATGTAGATTGATCTCTTCGTTTGAGTGTAGTCTCCAGGTGCAGTACTCACCTGAGAGCTACAACTCCTTCTTTTCAATTATGTGTATATTTTATCCAAACATTCACCATTTTTTCTTTTTAAGTTTCAATTTAAAAGTCGTTGATTCGCTTACGTCGTCGTTAATTTCTCACTTTCATTTTTTATGTGGAGTAAATCCACAACACTAATATATATGAGAGCATTATAAGCTGCATCCGCTGATTTTTTTTATCTTTAAATTTTTTATTTTTATTTTTAAATATATTTTATTTGGATGAGATGAATGTAAATATTGAATGAAATGAAAATATTGAATGAAATGAAAATATTGAATTAATTATAAAAGTAATGTTGTCACTAAACTTGTGCACGTATTGATTAATCCTGAATGTCGTGTAAGATAATCTCATGTGGGAGTTAACTTTCACCAGTTTTTTTCACATTAAAATTTATTATACACAGTTCATGAGTTATTTTCACACTATATTTTAAGAATATGGGGATGAAACACAGCTCCTCCATTTTGACATGGAAAGCCCCCATGACCTTGAAATAATGTCCAGCTGGAATTTACCTACGACGACTGCTGAAGAATATGTTTTGCCCCGGGCATGCAAGAGTCCATGTTGGGAAGGGATGAGCATGAGAATGATTATGTTCTCGTGGGTTCACCAGATGAGCAGCGAACTCTAGGGGATGATAATGAGTCTGTGGCTGCATATAAAACTGCATACACAGTGATATACCTTTGTTTCGATAGCTTGCATCATATTTTTTTTTTATCAACTCTTGGGCCTGAAATATAACACCAGAGTATTCCAACAGCTTGCAAGCTAGAAATACTAGATCTCATGACTACTCCTTTAGCTGAGATCATAGCAGGCCATATACTCCACGAGATTTGAACCTCCATCTCATTGGTTTCACCAATAAAACTTTACCCCCAAACCACATATCACTGTATGATAGCTTGCATCATATTACTACGAGTGACCCATTACCCATTACCAATATCAACTACGAACATCAACTAGCTTATATGGGATACTGCTAGTTATGAAACAACTTGCTTTTCCTCTATACATTAGCTATGGTTATCTATTACCATTTTTTATTTCAACTAATATGGCACTGATACTAGTTACAGATTGCATGGTATTATCTTTGCCTTATTTGCTCCATACTGGGCAAAGCTAAAATGTTGTTTTGAGCCAATATAGTTTTGAGTTAAACCATCTTATGGGTACACATCACAAGAGCTAGTGAAAACTCAAGGAACAACAGAGAAGGTCCTAACAACGATGAGGACCCGAAGCACGACAACTAGGATCAGAACAATGACGAGGACAAGAGGGACAAAGGTGAATAATATACAAGCTACCTACCACCGAAAAACGAGGAGAGGAGTGAAAGCAAGTTGCCCACTGCACATTAGGTAGGAGAATATAGCCATTTTCTATGTTACTGTCTATCTCTCCTGGGATGATTATCACTTTATGGGATTATTATTTATTTTTGGTTGGCTGGTTAATCACATATAATATACTTGTGGGATGATTATGTTGGATTCTCGATATTTAAGGATGGGTGAGTGACTTCTGGTCGAGTGTCTAAAGACCCTGGTGTACACTTCTAAACATAAGTCCCCATGCTTCAACTATAGCAAGGGCTTAGTGCGACGTCTTAGTTGGGGGAATGAGACATCCCCAAGATCCTAACTCACTGCAACGTCTACATGCTCAGTTGTGCACCGGAAAGCACCCGTGGGGGGCTTATATCTATATCTGGAGAAAACTAAGGAGTATGGGGGGAGAGTGTAATCCTTCATGAGACCTCATCAGATCATGCAAGGCACATATGGGATGATCTAAGGCTTAGGTATAAAAGTATCAGAATCTTGAAGACTCCAAAGAGGAGCTCTAATACCATCACCGAATGAACACATTATCTTGCACTTTCCATTGACAAATAAGGATTTTTATACAAGACGAGGAAGCTTTTGGCTTATCTGGAATGTTGGTGGTGATAGCTTCTTCAGGAAGCTAAGAACTCTTGAGAGAGTCTGAGACTACTCCTACATTAAATTTTGTCAGTAGGGTTGGTTGAAATTACTGTATGTTCAACACTCCCCCTTATTTCCAACCAGATGATAGACACACAAAATACACTATAACACAATACATAAGACAAAAACATACCCTTAATTGACATGCCTATTGGTCTAAGTCTCAGCTAGGCTTACAAAAATACATAAACAAAAGCATGACAACAAGGCTTTCATTTTTGTCTTCTTTCTAAATGGTCCATGCTTGTTTATTTGTAGATGCAGTTTCATCTTCATCTTTCTCATGATAAGATAGTGGTGAAGTTTGTCCTTTCTTGACTACACGCTAACATTCTTTCCATTCACCATTGCTGGAGGATTTTTGGATTTAAACTTGTCCTTAATGCTTGCAATTTCTTCAAGTTTTATTTCTTTTTCCTCAGTGTCAATATCTGCAGACTCATAAACATTCATGAAATTCAAAAAATCATACTTTGAGCTATTTTCATCATCATGTTTTACTTTTGTTTCAAATTCCTCTTTATCAACAACAACCATAGTTGTTGGATGTACCACCTCTTCTTTAAAGAGGTTATTAACTTTCTTCATTTCATCAACTATTATTGAGTCTTCCACAACTTCATCAACTACTATTAAGTCCTCCATGATTTTTCTCTCTGCAATCTCTACATCATTATGTAGATATTCATCTTTCATAGTTGGTTGATTCATGTCTTCAACCTTTTTAATCACTCTGTTGTTGCAAACATGTCATCCTACATTTCATTTATGCATGGAGATAGGCATATCTTCTCACCAAACAATAATGTAGCAATAAGATTTTTTTCATGCATCAAATTGAACCACGCTTCATGAGATACATAATTCTCATCAAATTTGATTGCACAAGTTTTTGCATCATAGAGAGTTCCTTGACTATCACATGCTACTCTATTGTCAGCTACCGACATACTTTCAGCCTTGATCCCAGTTATAATTCTTTCAACACAATCACTATTTTTAACAACAACTTCATCAACTTCGCCTTTCTCACTCCACTTCATGCTATACTTCATTTCAAGAATATGCCAAAACATTATTGGATCACATATTTCACCAAATTCATTTAAAATTCTTGAAAAGATGTTTTCATTTAGAGTTGATATAATAAGAATCAATGCTACTGCACCTCTACTCTTATCATCAGAATTCATAGAATTTTCTTGCTAAAATTTCCATAAATCTACTGAACCTAGTAGTCCCTCCATTCTAATAGCCCAAAGCTCAAAATTTTTACCTGAGAATGATGGCATCATGGGCATTAATAGCTTCAATATTGCATCAGTGTCTTCAAAAACTTCAAACTAACTCATACTTTTATCTGGCTTTTCATATTCCTCCTTTTCTTTTTTATTCTGTTGATTCTCTCTCTTGATATTTTGGAGTTTTCTTCAGAACTCTTTTTGTCTCTTTTTCCTACCCATTTCTCTACCATAGAGCCAAATATGGAGAAAATTTTGACAATGCAACACACCTTAATTCATACCAAACACAATTTGCAAATAAATATTTGGCACCAAACATCACCAGTGGCTGTAGGACTCACACTGCCCATGACTAAACCTGGTATACTTTTGTCAGTGTAACCATAAGAATAAAAAAAAACTTAGGTTCAGAACATAGGGCTAGTAGTTGAAACAACAATCACACCTTTATATTTTCACTCACATCATACAAAAATCCATTATATATAATAAACAATTTAATAAGCCCAATTAAAAAAAAAAAAACACTCAAAAGCCTCCAAACAAGGTGTTATTTTCACAAATTTAATGCCATTGTGTAAATGAATTTATTTCCTTTTATTTGAATCGGCCCTCCTTCATTTCTCTTCTTGCAATGCTGCTAAAAGAGAGCATTTAAAAATACTCACCAGATATAAAGAATTGTATACTTCCTTTAAAGAAAATTCAATTGCCACGTTTAATCTTTGTAATGGCTCACAACATACTGTTGTGGTCTGGTCAAAATTTGTTGAAATCTTCAAACCACACATAGAATTGAAGACTCATTGAATGAAATTCTCTGGGCATTAGCTCCACAAGTAGCGTTAATCACAAACTTAGCATGAGGCTCCTCAATGCTAGGACGAATTTAGAATGTACCGCCACTCTACGCTTGCCGGTTCTCCAGGAACTTTGAAGATTCCCTTAGGAGCTTATAAATTACGTTAAACATATGGTTATTTGTACATGATTGAGCCGAAGTTTCAATAGTGAATACCACAAACTGATATTTATGAGTGACCTAACCTGGCAACTAATGCTGACTATCAATGACTAACAATGTATTTTTGTTGTATGAACAGAGGGAGTGATTAATACTCCAACACCTCCCCTTAATCACGACCTTAATTATTAAATTTCTTGTGACCTTAATTATTAAATTTCTTGCGACCTTAATTATCAACTTGCTTTCTAGTTTCAGTCTCAGCTAAGCTTACAACAATGCATGAAAGAAAATTTGATAAATGGGCTTTCATTTTCCCTTCTTTCTGAAAGAAGCAAGTTCGACAAGAAGCTCCTTACAGCTCAAAAAGAAACTGAAATTGTAACACACATTGTAATTAACCCAAAAATAACTTTTCCAAAGCTCTTTGAATGCGTAGCACACTACTCCAACTAAGAAAGCCTACAAAAGGCTCAATGCACAACCTTGCTCAGGCTTAGGCTTAACCTTGTGGTATTGGGTTCATGTCCCATGGAGGGCGCCACACAAAGCAACACCAATCTACTATCTATGCCATGCCTCAAAGACATCACGATATGCACAACCTTCATGTTTCATCGCTTTGAACAAGCATATAGATATTTTGTGCCTCCTCCACATACGTGGCTCAAACAAGCTGGCAACTCAACGAAGAACACTTCAACAAAACACTTCACGACAGCCACACTGGCCACTTCTCTAGGAAGCTATTCACGACTCTTCACACCACTAAGCCTTGAAGGGTCGAACAACATTCATCTTCTCACAACCTATAGTGTAGTTCTTTTCTCCTCCTAGTCTGCCGCTTGTAATGGATCACCACAAAATGAGCATACAACTCCAACACATGACTTTTGGTCACACAATTTCATGCCTCCTTGAAGAACGTCAAAGCATCAAGATAGTCACTCACACCACAAGCACTGAATGCGTAGTCTTCATGCTGGCTACACATGTGCCCAACTTAATCTCTGCCAAAGGAGAACACTCCACTCCATCAATAGGACGAGTAGCCAAAATCCACTTTCACTCAATGTAGTTTTCACAATAGCAACCACCGCAGGTGTTGTAGGTCTCACTCAGGGTGCACACAATATCACTCTTCACAAATGCTTCATAGCTATTCATCAATCACGTCTCATTAGCGCTCCATGAAAGACATCAAAAACAACCTCCTCAAGCCTATTTATACATGGAGTTCTCTCTCCAACAACACTCACTGTGGATATAACAACACTACCTCACAACTCTCACAACTCTCAACATGTATCAACTCAACGATTCAGAAGCCCTTCCACCATGTACATTGTCGAAAAGGTCCATAATACTATGCAAATATCCCCTCAAGGCTACTCCTCCATGCCTCTTCTCTGATGGACAACTACACTTGTCCTTTGCCTCTCATGATGGAAGCTCTAGAAACACTAAAAAAAATCCTCACATTTGCATGCAACTATCAACAAGATTGGGTGCACTATTCCCAACAGCTATCACAACTCCAATAGATCTCACGCAGACACTTTGATCTAGTCTCAAGAAGACAATACTCATCTTCTAACATGAAAACAACATCCAAGCCTCTTAACACGCACACAACCTTCACATGCACACAATGTCGACACTCGTTTCATGGTATGGCTAGGTCCACCCTTCCATAGTTGAGACTGGGACAGATCGCAGCAGATTCACAACAACACAAGTTTAAACACCTCCTCATCATGCAACTCAAATGGGTTGGAAACTCAACGTCTTTCACCACAGCAGCTGCTCCACAATCAAAGTCACAACAACTAAGCCTAAACCCTCTGATCTAGCGAGTTCCCAAGCATAAACCTTCACAATTAATTCAGACAATAAATATTCCCAACACATAGTGCTCGATTCACACAAGGGGAAATACACAGCAGGGCGTGATTTCAGGATTTTAGTGCTCCTGTTTACATGCTAATACTCCTTCGGCCTCCACGACGCTCAAAAAATAAATTTCCATGTACAACGGATGACAACTCGACCAAAAAATTTAAATGCTCCTCAATAATTCCTCATCATTCACAACAACAATCTGTGCCTCCACATTCGTGGCTCAAATGGGATGGTAGCTCAACATCCTCCTCATACAATGTCACTAGCCCCACAACGTTGCTCAAATCCTTAGCTCTAGTTCATTGCTCCTCACTCTTAGACTTACTAATACACACAATAGTTCCTCATCACAGCAAGCTCGATCAATGCAGCGCTCACACAACAAGACAACACAACTTGTTGCACACTTTCCACTGTGGCAAATATCTAACACATGTGATCCCTCACAACATGCTCAATGAGCAGCCCAAGCGACAACTACAATGGATTTTGAAAAAGAATCACCTCTACACTACCTCACCAAGTCCCAGAGCAGACTCACCAAGAACACGGCTCTCTCATCGAGCACTTACAGCTCTCACCGAGAACACAGCTGCCGACAACGATCCCTTCTCTGGATCTACGCATAGCAAGATAACAATGAAAATCTTCACATCACCGAGTGCACAACTCCTTACACCACTGAGCACACAACTCCAACCACTACGCTAGAGAGCCCATAACACTCAGCCGAACCCTCGGCTCTTCAAACCACCGAGCACACAGCTCCTCACACAACTAAGCACACTGATCTAGACATCAAGCCCTCATCTGACTCTGATACCATGTCAGAAACTTTGAAGACTCCTTGAGGAGCTTATAAATTACATTACACGTATGGTTTTTTATAGATGATTGAGCCGGAGTTTCAATAGTGAATACCGCAGACTCATATTTATGACTGAATTGACCTGCAGACTATCACCGAATATCAACAACTAACATTGTATTGTTTTCATATGAATAGAGGGGGTGATTAATACTCCAACAAAAAGTCACTCCATAACTAGTTTAACGACCAGTCCCTCATCTAACCCAAGTGTATTGGTCCCTCATCCGACCTGGAACAACTGGAAATATAGAGGCATAACCTGAAGTAATGGAAATTCAACTAAATCAGAAAATTCAACTGGTAAGAGCTTCAACGCTAGCTTTTTCATTAAAATTTTGAAGGATATATTTATGCCCAACAATATAGCATGTGTAAGAATTACTCAGAAATTGAAATATGTCAATTTAAATTGCTTGTTTACATTTTCCTACAAGAATTTGTTACTGATAAACAAATACATAGGCCGAGTCTCGAATTAATTGCAGAAAGGGGAAGAGATTTACTGATAGATTTACCTGTGCATGTTGGATGAGGTCCAACCATGAAGCTTTGTTCCTGCTAGGGTTTCTTCTCTGCCAAAAGGTGGGAAGGATGCACTGACTTGATGGAAGGGTTTTACCCCAGCGATGGAATACACAATGATTCCTCTTGGAGAATACATTTAAATAAAGGAACAAGCTCATAAATTACCAAAACTTGCAAAAATACGAGATCGCTAGAAATAATTTCTATTTTCTGTCCACCATTCCAAATAAAAATTTGTGCATGATTTCAAATACATAGCCCACAACATCTGTGTAGTTAAATCAAGTCTCTACCTGTTGCCGATGGTTGTGACTAGGAGAAGCATAAATGGATCAAATCAAAATTTATCAAGAATATTATTTGCATCATAATAAAATAAGAATAACGAGGTTACACTAAGATGTGTAGGAAAAACAATTATGGAAGTGGTTACGGGATCCCAGATGGAAGAAATCAAGACTTGTTGTACAAAAGGTCTTGCAATGTGATCTAAATTCCCCAATCCTTGACAATAGGTCATTGTTTTAGTGCCCCAACTTGACCACTAGCCTAAGTGATAACTCCACGGAACAACATTAGTGTAATATCACCTTTTTGTTGGGTGATCGAATTACTTTAG
>JAXQQM020073219.1:0-97302 GCA_034641835.2 Pinus albicaulis
CACGACCGAGGCAGAATATCTGGCAGAAGTTGAAGCAACAAAGGAAATTGTGTGGCTCCAGAAAATCCTGGAAGATTTGCAAATGAAACAAATGTATTCTACACCACTCATGATCGACAACACTTCTGCAATAAAGTTGGCCAAGAACCCAAAGTTCCATGATCAAACAAAGCACATCAATACAAAATACCATCTAATTCGACATCATGTTCAGGCCAAAACCATCCATCTACATCATTGTTCCACAAATGAGCAAACTGCTGATATCTTCACCAAAGCACTTGGCAGAGAAAAGTTTGAAAAGTTCGGATCGATGCTTGGACTCACCAACATCCCTTCGGATTAAAGGGGGGAATGTTGACACCTAATCCTATGGGTTGGGTGTGGATATGTAATATTGTATAATAAATAATATTAGGAAATAAGGAAGGCCAAGAGTCATTTGGAGATGAATCCCAATAGCCTCACCTCCATGTATAAATACATGTTCATTCTTCATTCAATAACACATTCTGATTTGCAGAGTTACCTCCTGGTTTGACTGTCTCTTACCCCCAAATTATATGTCATTTATAATTGAAAATATTTCTTCCTTTGTAGTGAATATTTTCTATGACATTAGTGGATTCATAAATATTTTATGGTAGGAATGGTAATTCATCCCCAAATTCTATGTCATTTATAAATGGAAAATATTTCTTCCTTTCAAAGTAATATTTTCCATGACATTATGGATTCCATCTCTTAAGGGAATCATATTTTCTTTTTAGTTGTATAAATCAAATTTCTTAGGATGTCGCTAATATAGGTGCACACGAGCTTCTCTTATTTTATATTTATTTAACACCCTTTTTACCTTGTGATTAGGGATTTATATCTATTTATCTGGTTGGATTTTAAGAACTCATTAGAAATATTTCTAATGACTTTTCTTAACAATTTTACATTCTTTATCATAACTTGGATTTTAATTTCCATTTTACACAACACCTTGACATAAAAGTTCTTAACCAAAATAGAAAGCATTTCCCTAGAATTATTATGATAGAGATCATAAATATCTTTCTTATGTGATAGGAGAATTAGTTCATTATTTAAATCCTTTAAAAAAATATTAGCTTTATTTTTGTTGAAAATTAAGTACTTTTAGCTATAAAAATTCTCTTCATGGAGACTTTTATACATGGAAAAATTTAGGTTTAAGAGTTACATCTCTATAATGTTTATTATCATTTAAGATGCCATAATTTACTATTTAGTTATAAAGGGTATATTTAATAACACAATCTAAAACACTACTACTAAGCCCATAAATGCAAATCATCCTATTGGATCTTAACCATTTTCTTGGACAATTACACATTGTAAGATAAACTTACAAAAAAGTTTGCATCTATTCATAAAGAAATAGAATTGGAATCATTACTTAAAATAATTTCTTATAATTATTTTAATATTAAAGTATGCAAGCAAGATACTATATTGTCTTCATTAAATTACAAAACATACCAAAAAAAATCTAAATGGCAAAACTTACCATGAAATATAACATAAAACAAAATAATCATATATTCATAAAAGGATAAGGTTGGAATCATTACTTAAAATAATAACTTGATTATTTATTTTAATATTAAAATTCCAAGAAAAAGAACAAATTTTTCTATATATTAAATTTTTTCCATATAAAATTGAATGTAAGATATATAGATAATATAAATAGTTGTATATATTTCCAATCCTTTATTGAGAAAATTTGGTTTCCTATTAACTAAAAAAAAATCAATTTAACATAATCTTTTATTTCATAGAAAGCCATAACTTTTTTAATTGAAGATTAGGAATGTTGCACATTTTTATTTATTTTTATATTTTTGTTAATTATTTTTAAGAAATAGTTGAGGTTACAAATTTGCTTTGAAAGTTATTTTTGTTGGAATTTGGATTTTTTTTTCTTTTCATATGAGTGTTTAATTTCTTTTTTATAATGGTGGAAATGGATTCAGCACACTCAAAAATCTTTGAGGCACCCAAAATCTTGAAGTTCGACAACTGTAACCCAAATTTCTCAAATTTGCACTATTTTCCAAACAAATTTGTGACATCTTTTTTACTAGCAATTGCACCAAATGTTGCAAAGGAAACGCCGTAAATCATAGCATATGAAAAAATAAATAAATGAAGAGTGACATGATATGTTATAGTCCCTTATAAACACACAGAACATAACATATTGCAATACACTTTGTAATACATTGATTCATTTATCTGAATTAGGTTAGTTGAGATTGTTAATAATGTACTCCTTTAAAATTATTAACATCTACCTTGAAAGAGAAATGGCCTCCCAAACAAGACCATAGATTCTATAGGAAACAATTACTGCACTTCATGATACCACATTTTTTCTAGACAACTGTTCAACAGACATGCAACTCCCTGCAGTTGGCATATGTGTCAATTAGGGTTGTTATTGTAACCCCTAAATGGGAACATGTCGTGAGAACAGTTACAATAGAAGAGTTACCATAGTGGAACAATTTGAAGGCACATTTAACCACCGTTGGTGATATCGGCTGGGACCTACAACGAGGTACAGACTGCAGGTGTACAAAGTATACAAACAGACTTAACAAGCTGAAGCAACGGTTGACCCATAACAAGGAGGTACAGACTGCAGGTGTACAAAGTATACGAACGGACGAACCACATTATCTAAGCTCCAATTTTGATAAACAAAAGCAATAGTAACAAGGTGGAAAAATATATCAAACATTGATTGTGTCGTAGGTAACATTGTTAAAAATAGAACCTTGCCTTGTGGACATGAAAGATACATCCGCAAAGTTATTCACTTCGAATCAAAATAAAAAGAAGAATATAACAACAAATAAATTCATACATCACTATGTCAATCAAAATGAAAAGACATAATAAAGGTATTCACCAAACAGCAACCATTGAAAGGACCTCAGTGTAAACCATGCAAATACATAATAGATTTATGAAGTTGGATAGATAGGTGTGACGATGTGGCACCATAATCTATCAAAACAATACACAAACATCGAACTATTTACAATCGAGTGCACATAACATCATGTGAGCAACCAACATCCACATAAGTAGCGGTGTATCACAGCAATGCTCTCAAAATTATCAGAATCTATTTCCCATTATTTCGACACATTTCCTACAAAGTCCAGAAGGTAAATCCAATATATTGCTAATTAAAAATAAACAAACCAAGCTATAATATAACTTGCTTTAGGCAAATCGTGCTCATCAAAATGTAGGATAAAATTAAAGAATATATGAAGCACATTCAATCTCACGGATGATGAAGGAGCAACGAGTCACCAAATTAGATTACGACATCATGCCACCTTGTCACTGATATCACTCTGACTGAAATCAGAAAAATTCTTACAAGCTCTTAAAATAACATGAAAAGATTTGTAACATATATACCAATTAGAAACTAAAAATACCAAATAATAAATTTCATAATTTCACACGATACATAGAAAACGTGGCTTTAAAACCCACATTGGAGCCAAAAGGAAACACACAAGGTAATCCGAAATTAGACATCATATACCAATTTGGAAATCAGAACACGAATCAATTTCTCCAACAATATCGAAACAATAGAGTTAACTACATTTGAACATATTACTCCAAAACAAAAATTAAACAAGAAATCACTAAATCTAGCACCATTACTGATTCAAGTTGTTACAAAAGAGATGAATAATTTCAGAAAACCGTGCCCTATCAGACAAAAATTCACATTTATATATCAATGGATACCACAGCACCGTCAAAAAAATATCAAACACGTTTTATTAATGAAGAAATAAGTAGACTTGCAACATTGTAATTGCTAAGCATGAGATCCTGGTCTATATTTTCAGACAAGCCTTATATACTATTAAGTAAAATCTTCAAATCTTCAGAATCTGTTCTACAGAACAGAAAACAAAATCATTTAACCATAAATTTATGCTACTTGTATATTACGCTTGATGATGACAAAATTTCATGATCGTTTTCCTTGTAAATTACATAGAAACTTTAAAATAACATAAAGCAATGTCACAAGTAGTTCATAGCTCCTCGTTAAAACTCCCAAGACTAGCATAAGTGCACATAAGAAATTCAAGTGGTGAGCTTCAAACACGGAAAGATTGCAGAATGGAAAATCAATCTCCATCCTAGGCAAGAGAAATCATCATTAAAACTTGCAAAACGCTTGAAAGCAGCAGCACTAATCAATCATGTCTTTATACTGAGGCATAAAGAAGCTATTCAAACTCCATGCTTTCATTCGATTAAGAAAGTCTCATGCATCTGTCAAACACCTGAATCACGTTATTGTCAAAATTCAATCACTTCCAAATATCAATCTCACTCCTACTCTTGGACAAAAAACAAAACTAGTTTAGCTTCTCACTCCTTTTCAGTATTGAAAAGGAAAAAAATTCGTTTCAAATTGTGAACTAGGCTCACATATCTCAAACAAAAGAAAACATATTTTAAAAGTGAAACAACTACAGTGACTAGTCAAATCAAACGAAACACATCTCTCAGCCACCGCAACCCAACAAAACAACTCATTGTATTGACTTGTGAAAATATTGTCCAAAACACAGTCAAATCAAACAATGAAGGAAACTATACAGAAGATCTTCACCAGCTAAGAAAAAATTCTACGCTAGACAAATTAAATACAACACACAACTGCAATGTAGACAAGGAACATCAACCACATAAACAGTTCAAGTTCAGAAGCTCGAATTTTTAACAGACATGTATCTTACAAATGAGACCATGTGGGTTAAATTCAATCGATAATTATTAACAATCAATATATAGGACAGGGAAGCAGAAATATGGAAAATATCACATTGCTAGCTTATGTTGGAATTTCTGAGAATTCCATAACAATATGGAGAGAATAATACTCTCCTTCTTAACATAGAGAAATTAATAAAAATTTTGCTTCACTGGAGACAAAGATTCAACACTTGAAAATTTCTATTTCATTCACTATAAAAATCTATTACAAAAAAAACTTCTTCCTCTAAGAGGGATTACAAAATGCTGGAATGTTACACAAACACAGTGCCAGATCACTTCACTGTTTCTCTCAAAAACACACTCTGTCTCACAAAACAAAACACTCTATTTTTCACACAAAGACACTCTCTGTCTTTTTACAAATAAAAACGCACTGCTGTGCTTTTTCAAAATCCACACTGTGTATAAAACAATACACTGTCTGTTTCAAAATACACTGCTGTGTTTTTAAAACTTACACTACGCACTGCTGTGCAAATACAAATTACATTACAATAGCCTTTTGGGCTTTTTAACTTTTATATGCCACTGCATATAAAACAAACATAAAAGAAAATGTAATAAAACTAAAAGTAAAGGCTAATAATAAACCTATTTTAAAAGAACTATCGGGCCCACTTTACATTCGCATGTGTTTATATAACATATGTTAAAACATATGCTTATATAATAAAACAATATAACTTAAAACCCATTCATTGCGCGTTGTTAAAAAATATCAAACGAAACCTTATCAAACCTTAACATTTGACCTAGTGGAGCCCGCCAGAACTCAATGAAGATTAAACCAAATCACAACGTGAAATCACGTTACAAACTTGCTAACATCACAGAAATTTTTGTGTGCATGATGAGAAATTAAATCCGCCCTATAAACCATATCGGGTCCAGTTCGGGCTTGCTGACGTGAGCGAGGATTGTAACGTGAAAAGGTTTATAAACTGTGGTTTAAATCTTTTCGGGTCCAGATCAAAACAATGCAAACAGGCCAAATGAAAAATCCGAACCAATCCTAGACCTCCATGTGTCTGCCTGCGTTGTGGTGACATATGGGACCACTGATTAAAACTAAACTATCTTCCCACGTTCAAAAACCAAAATGCTATGTTTTGTGCATATACTCTGTTCTTTCTGAATACACAGGACAAGAGCCCGAAACACAACGAAAGCTTTGTTTCTCATTTTAAAAGGACTGTAGGTTTTCAAACAAAAATGGCTATTCACTGAATTTGGAAAGCAGCTATGTGCAGGGTTTTTCAAACAAAGATAGAAGGTGGTCGATTGTACAGGGACAGTTGAAAATAACATTTCAACACTCCTCCTTAATTTCAACTGCTGGGTTATCAGTCATACCCAGACATTTCCTCAAAAACTAAAAACTCTTCTGCCCCAATGGCTTGGTCAGAATGTCTGCAAACTGCTCCTGAGTTCTGCAGTGTTCTAAAACAATTTCACCATTGTTCACTAGCTCTCTAATGTAGTGAAACTTTGTGTCAATGTGTTTCTTTCTCTTGTGAAACACATAATTCTTGGATAATGCAATAGCTGAGCTATTGTCACAAAAAATTACTGTACCTTTTACCTGCTCTTGGCATAAACTCCTTAGCATCCTTCTCATCCACACTGCTTGACACGCTACTGTTGTAGCTACCACATATTTTGTCTTTGCTGTAGAAAATGCTACAATAGGATATTTCTTAGAAGCCCATGAAATGGCTCCTGAACCCATGTGAAAAACATAACCGGAAGTGCTTTTCCGATCATCTACACTTCCAACCCAATCACTGTCAGTGTATGCAATTAAATATGAACATTTTGAAGTAGTATATAAAATACCAAACCTTTTAGTACCTTTAACATACCTCAGAATCCTTTTTGCTACCTGCCAATGTGCTTCTTTTGGCCTCTCCATGAATCTAGAAATAAAACTAACAGCATGCATTATATCGGGCCTAGTTTCATTCAAATACATGAGGCTGCCAACTATGCTCTTGTACAAACTAGGATCAAAATCCTTGCTGTTGTCCTCTTTGCTGAGTTTTAATCCCATCACTGTGGGTGTTATTGCTTCTTTGCTTTCCTACATATTAAATCTTTCCAACACTTCATTAACATATTTTTCTTGTGAGATAAAAATCCCATTTTCATTTGTCTCTACTTCTATTCCTAAGAATTACTTCAACAAATCCATATCAGTCATTTCAAATTCTTCTTTCATGACCTTTTTAAAACTTTCAGCAAGGAAATCATCATTACCTGTAAAAATAACATCATCAACATATAACACAACAATTAACATTTTACCATCTTTTTCTTTAATGTAAAGGGTGGGTTCTCCCTCACATTTTTCAAATCCATTTTCCAGTAGATAGGAATCTATCCTACTATACCATGCTCTTGGCACTTGCTTCAACCCATAAAGAGATTTCTTCAATTTGCACACTTTGTTCTCTTGGCCTTTCTTTTCGTAGCCTAGAGGTTGTTCAATGTAAGCCTCTTCCATTAACACTCCATTTAGGATTGCTAACTTCATGTCCATTTGGTAAACTTTCCACTTGTTTTGTGCTGCTATGGACAGCACTGCTCTCACAGTTTCCATTCTAGCAACCGGTGCGAAATTTTCCTCATAGTCTCTCCCATGTTGTTGCTTATACCCTTTGATAACAAGTCTGGTCTTGTGTCTTTCAATTTTTCCTTTAGCATTACTCTTGGTCTTGTAGACCCATTTAACTCCAATAACTTCTTTAACTTTTGGGAATTCAACCAAATCCCATGTATTGTTTCTTTCTATGGCATTAATTTCTTCATCCATAGCTTCTATACAATTCCTATCTTTAATAGCTTCCTCAAAATGAATAGGGTCATCAACATGACAATATAAAGCAAACAAAGAGTTCATACCTTCATCTGCTGCCTCTTGCTCATAAATCTCATTTGAATTTCTGAACTTTGTTCCTCTTTCATTTGGTGTACAAGATTGAAGAAGCACTTGAATTTCCTCCTTGTGGTGTGCTTGGAGAAGCACTTTCATTTCTCCTCAAGGGTGTTCCTTGTTGTCCTTGTGCTGGTGCTGCATTTTGGGGATGTATTTCAGCCATCTCTTCATCATCTTCATCATGAGACAAACAATTTTTAACATTCACTGTTTTCTCTATGCTTCCATCCCAAGCTTCCTCTTCAATAAACTGAACATATCTGCTCATAATAAACTTCTTTGTGGATGGGTTATACAGCCTGTAAGCTTTGGATTCCTCACTGTATCCAATGAAAATACATTTCTCCCCCTTGCTGTCCAACTTCTTCCTTAGCTGATCTGGAATGTGTGCATAAGCCACACATCCAAAAACTTTCATATGGGTGACTCCTTGCTTTGTGCCACTCCATGCCTCTTCTGGAACTTTTTTAATGACTACTTTTGTTGGGAACCTATTCAAAATGTATGCTGCACAATGTACATCTTTAGCCCAATAATCACTAGGAAAATGCTTTGCCTTTAGCATACTCCTTACCATATCCATGATTGTTCTATTCTTCCTTTCGCCAACTCCATTTTGCTACGGAGTGTACCTAGTTGTAAACTGCTTATGGATTCCATTTTCTCTACAAAAACGTAGAAATTATTTGGAGATATACTCACCTCCTCTATCAGTCCTTAGGACTTTGATATGCAACACACTTTGGTTCTCCACAAGTGCTTTGAAATTGTAGAATCTTTCAAACACTTCACTTTTGTTTTTCAAATGTAAACCCAAGTTTTTCTAGTAAAATCATCAATAAATGTTAACATATAGTGGTTGCTAGCAAGAGATGGATTTTGCATTGATCCACATAAATCTGAGTGGACAATTTCTGAGGGTGCTTTTTCCCTTATACTTTTCCCGGATGGAAAAATTTCTTTGTGTTGTTTCCCCAAGATATAACCTTCACAAAGGTTGTCCGGTTTCTCAATCAATGGCAATTCTCTTACCATTCCTTTTCTATTCAACAAGTTAAGACCTCCAAAGTTGAGATGTCCAAATCTCAAGTGCCACGACCAATTCTCATCTTTTGGTTTGCTTTGGAAAGCCTCTTGTGTCACTGCTGCTATTTCTTCTCCATTCTTCAAATCTACTCTCATTTTGAGAGGGAACATCCTGTTCCTTATCATCTTCACTTCAGCAATACATTGTTTGCTAGGTGGTTTATCCATGATGGTGCATACATCGTCTTCAAAGAAAACATTGTACCCCTTTTGAACAAGTTGTCCAATACTTAAGAGGTTACATTTCATTCCAGGAACATAATAAACATCTGCTATGGATTTCTTTTCTCCTTTCCTTGTTAAGACATTTACTTCTCCTTTTCCCATAACAGAAACTTTACTATCTGTCCCTAATGTGACTTGTGACTTCACATTCTCATCTAACATAGAAAACATGGCTATGTTTCCTGTCATATGGTTACTGCAACCAGAGTCTAGAAACCATAAATATTCACTCTTTTCCTTATCCATATTACAAGCTAAAAACAATTTATCTTGGCTTATATTTTCTCTAGTGAAATTTGCACTAGTTCTATTACTCATATCATGTTGCTTCTTCCTACATTCATTTGCATAATGCCCATATTTTTTACAATAATGACATTGGACATTGGATTTATCATACCTTTGTCCTTGAGCATGTTGCTGACCACTTTGCTGGCTGCTGCCTTGGCCTTGGTTCTGATTTGGATTGTTGCCCCTTCCTTGAGCATTTGCTAGACTGTTTCTTCCACCTCTGTTTTGGCTTCTGCCTCTTCCTCTCTTATTTCCTCTACCTTGACCTATTCCTCTTCCAAAGGACATCTGGGTCTTAAAGGCATGCTCCAGAGATGAGTTTTCATTTCTACCCAATCTCTACTCATGTGTCATCAGTGATGCATGTAGCTCATCAACTGAAAATTTTGTGATATCCTTAGTCTCTTCTATGGTGGTGACAATCACATCAAACCTTGAGGGTAGGCTCCTCAATATTTTCTCCACAATCTTCCTTTCTTCAAGAATCTCTCCATGAGACCTTATCTGTGTGACCATTCCAATCACATGTGTGAATAATGAGTCAATGTTATCTGACTCCTTCATGTAGAGAGTCTCAAAATCTCTCCTCAGAAATTGTAGTTTTGTTGTCTTCACTTTCTCCATGCCTTGATAGGTTGTCTTGAGAGTTTTCCATGCTTCTTTGGATCTCTTAGCTACTACTATCCTTGGAAACACACTCTCATGCACTTCTTGATACAAAAAGTAGAGGGCTCTAGAATCCTTCTTCTTATTGCTCTTCAACAGTTCCTTCTCTACCTGAGTTAAATCATTAAAATTATTTTCATCCATTGGTTCTTGAAAACCATCTTCAACAAGTTCCCATAAGTCTTGAAAAGCAAACAGGGCTGTCATAGTTATTGCCCAGTAGTCATAGTTTTTCCCATTAAATTCTGGGAGCTGAGTATTACCAATACTCATGCTAGTGCTGGCTCCAGCCATTCTTGCACTCTAAATATGCTTCAAAACACTTGACTGTGTATTTAAAATAAACTGATTGTTCTACAAACAATAACACAAATAAAATTGTCTTTGAGAAATACCTTGGATTCTTTTGACTGAGTCTCCGCTTTGCTGGAGAAGCTGCTACAACAAGAAATCCTTCCTTCAGCTTCTTTGATACCTTCAAAGAGCCTAGACTAGCTCTGATACCATGTTGGAATTTCTGAGAATTCTAGAACAATATGGAGAGAATAATACTCTCCTTCTTAACACAGAGAAATTAATAAAAATTTTGCTTCACTGGAGACAGAGATTCCACACTTGAAAATTCTTATTTCATTCACTATAAAAATCTATTACAAAAAAAACTTCTTCCTCTAAGAGGGATTACAAAATGGCTGGACTGTTAAAAGACACAGTGCTAGAAAAAACAAACACTCTGTTCTCTCAGAAAACTACACTGCTGTGTGTAAGCAATTTCGCACTGTTGTGCAATTCATAAAACAACATTACATTAGCCTTTCGGGCTTTTCATTTTTATATGTCACACATATAACATAAAGACATTACAAACTTTATAAAAGAAATCTATTTTAAAAACCTATCGGGGGCCCACAATACAATGCGCATATGTTTATATTAAAACATAACAAACAAAGGTTAAAACCTTTTGTTCACGCGATAACACAAAATAACAAACAAAACATAAAACTATGTCATACTCCGCCGGACTTGAAAACCGCGATTAAACCAAATTACAATGAACTCATTTCGCGTTACAAAACTTGGGCCGTGATGTCATGTTATGTGCGTGCGATGGATTATACAATCGGCTTTATAAATCCATATCACGTCTGCCAAACTGTTTTGTGTACGGGGGCAAAGTGTGACGCGAAATCGCAATCAAATCCACCATATAAAGAACATAGGGTCTGGAACTAATCAATACAAATGGGCCATTGCGAATTCTCCCGATTCCGATTGAGAACGGACGCGCGATGAGTTTTAAAACAAGTTCATAAACTCTCATCGGGTCCGGACTTCACATATTACAATCGGGCCAAAACAAAAAACATTTGCGATTCAAACTTGCGATTGATTATAATAATGCCGCGTGGTCTTGTGGGACCACACCATCCGCGGACCTTCGCTTAAGGCGGAGGGCGATTGTTATATTTGCGATTGTAACATAATGTAAGATGCGATTGCGATTGCGATCGCATCGCAACCTCCAACATCAACAAGACACTTTTAATCTTCAAACTTATTTTGCCGATTGAGATTAAAAAAAGAATTGTGGGGACCACTTATGACTTGTCCCGCTCATAACTTGAAAATAGACTTATCCATGTATTTAAACAAAGAAAACTTTGTTTTTCTTTGAAAGCTCTGTTTTCAAATAAAGAAGGACGAAAGATCTGTTTCTTTTAAGTACAACGGACTGTGCCGAAACACAAAACTGATATTTGACTGTTCACCATTTTAGAAAGCGGGGGTTTCATAAAAGTGTGGTTTTTCAAACATATTTGAAAGCGGTTTTATCACTTAACAAGCTGCAGTTTGAAAGTAACATTTCAACAATTCATTTATGTCATTTATAAGTGTAGAGACAAAGAGGGTGTACCCCGAAATCAATTCATATTCATTAAAAATCCAACCGCATTAACTCAAGGAATCCGAATTCATTATATATATATATGACCGTACATATGATCGAGAGGCATTTCACCATAGATCAAATCTATTGGGTCGGTCTAGAAAGGGGATTCTCTATTGATTCACCCAACAAGGATAAATCTCTTCTTAGCACTAATTTTCCTTCGCCACTTCCAAGTATCAGAAGAATAGAAGGTTAGTATCTTATTTTTCCACCCTTCGCACTGCCCGAAATGCCATGTACATTGAACTCAATCCCAAGCCTTTTCTCTCCGGGAAATAACTGGCAACTACCTCCTCATCATCAAGTTTCATCTCTAGAAATCAATGCTAGACTGAAGGATGACACACATTCATATCCACAACCATTATGCGATTTTCGTGTTTTTCTTCACTTCACACATATTTCATAAGTCCATAAATTCTTCGTCTTCTTCTAGTTGCCACCATGCTTCGCTTCTCATCTTGAGAGCACATCGTCCCTATAGTCAGAGTTGGAGAATTGAAGAAGATGACTCGTTTTAAAAGACGGGAAGAGTCCTAGCCAGTCTTATGCCCATTCAAAATGCTTCGGGGTGAATGGAATCAACCGCATTATTTACCGAAGGTCTACCCGATCATACCCCTCAGCTGTTGGGTAACTCTCAAGGGAATCGAATGTGGGTGGAAGTGGACAAAAGAATTTAAGAGAGGAACTCCAAAAGAGACTTAAATTATTTGAAGGGGATTCAACTCTCGTGCTTAGCCAAGTTGTAGGTGGTGCGTTGAGGAGGAATGGGTGTATGGGGAGGGTTGATGCAAGGACTTGGACGCTGTGAGCTCGAAATTCTTGGTTTTTCTACCAACTGTCATGGGCCAGCTCTGAGTTGTCACACGATAGGTTCATTCTATAGGTTTCGCAATTGATTTTATAAATTTAGCTGATTTCCTGAGAGTTTTTTAGTTTCCAGTTCCATATAGTCACCGGTTCTTAAAATATGTTTGAGCAGATAAAGAGAGCATAATTCATTTATGTCATTTGCAAATACAGAGACAGAGTGCACTAAACTCAATCCATGTCCATTAAAACTTCAACTGCATTGATCAAGGATTCAATTCATTATATCTATATGACTGAGAGGCATTTCACCATAGATAAAATCTATTGGGTCGGTCTATAAAGGGCATTCTTCTGTTGATTCACCCAATAGTGGTGGCTTTGTATCAGAGGAGGTATCCTGGAATCGCCATATACAGATTTGGTGGAGCTAATAGAGAAGGTGTCGATGTTGTTGAGCGTGGAGGAGGAAGTAGGTCGCCACAATGTGACCATTCTTGCGCCCCAGAGTTCTTACCAAGGACCAGCCGATACAGGAGAGATTTAAGAGGTTTTTTATGGAGGCTATGAAACTTGAAGCTTTGTAGAGATTGAACAACATCCATGTCATCAGCTATTCCCATGCGGATCAATGCTTAGGGTCTTATATGTACAGCTATGGATGATTTCAATGTGATTTGTGCAAAGAAGAAATCCTACCTTCCCTTTCCTTTGGCACTCGTCTAGAAACAACACACAATCGGAATGTTCGCGCCGGATAGGACCCACAAAGCAACATAATCAATCGACTGGGAGATTTTTCAATTCCACTTGTCATATTACAGTCTCGCTAGGTATTCGAGGACGAAGAAAAATGAAGTATTCTATTGGCTAGTGGCGTGTTTGCTCACTCACTGTATTCTGTAGAGAATGTGCTTTGAGTAAATATTGTAACCATATTTATTCACAAATTAAGAATTTTTATGGTAATTTTGGTTATAAAGTGAGGATGAATTTCCATAGTTAAGACTCATTATACTTTTTTAATGTATATATGTTTAATTAGTATATTAATTGGTATTTTTATAATTAATAATAATAATTAAAATACAATTATAATTTATTTTTATGAAGTTTTTTTAATTTTAACTATGTAGATATACTGCATAAAGTTTTTTTATGTTTATTATAAATAGACATTCCGTTTAATATTACCTAACCTTTTAATTTATATGGTTGATCTAATTATTAGTATATAAATATCTCCAAATTAGTAAGATTAAAACACACACACACACACACACACACACACACACACACACATATATATATATTTCTTCCAAGTCTATGAAGAGAAGATAATTGGAATAAAAACCTAAAGTAGGTTTTATTTAACTTTCATTTCAATAAATGATTATTATAAATTGGAATAAAATAGGTTTCTTGAGACAACTTTCATTTCAAAAACATTATTTTTGAGTGTGTTATATTTTGTGGCAAATTAAGAGAAGTTTAACCAATAGTTTTAGGAAATCGCTTATTTTTCTCATGTGATAGGAAATAGCTTACTTTTATCATGTGATATCATTTTACTAGATTTTTTTATTTAAACATACACATTTTTATTTAAATGATTATATTTTTAATTATGTTATATATTTAATTATATTGAATGAGATTTTAATATTGATATGATATTAAATTAATTTATAAATAATTTGAGTAATTATTATTTATGTTTTGAAGGAATTAAGTTAAACAATATTGATACATTTATTAATAAAAATAAATGAGATAATATAAAATTACAAATTATATTTTATTGGATTTAATTTAATGATGGTGTTTGTTATCTCCAGCACAATGTCCTGGCAATGAGAATGGAAACCGATGGAGGTAACTCAAAACCACTTAGGGTTTGGTAGCTTAGCCTTACCAAATCAAAGAGGGCTCTACTCTGATATTACATCCAAAAAAGATGACTAAAGAAGGTAAAATGACATAGGCTAGGGTTTGAGCTCTAGGTTTTGAAATTTAGGTTTTTTCTCAATCAAAGAGGAGAGGTCAAGTGAAAACTAGGTCAGATATAAAAGATTTTAAATTGCATGGATACAAAAGGGAATGGAAGATATGTTTAGTGGCACTTTAAGGTCAGAAATTGTAGTGTAGGGTGGAAAAGAAAGGTTCAAAAATGGGCATGACAAGCATGAGTTCATTTATCATAAGATGAACAACATAAACATGAAATTCCTACCAAAACAGAGCATAAGTTTAAAAAATTATGTTTAACATATTATAGGAAGATCACAAAAAGCATACATATGGAGATAATATGAATTAATCATTCATAAAAGTGAATTATAGAAGAAAAACACTACCACAAAATCATACCACATGAATCCCTATATAATAGTTGCAACTGAACTTGTATTTATGCAAATATCAATTGTACACAAAGCTCCAAGCCTTCTACTATACGATGTCCAACCTTGAATTTGACTGAAAACTAGATACATACATACCAAAACCATATTACCCTCTCTCAGGGGTCAAATCCCTCAATATAGGAATATTTCACACAAATTTCTCCAACCAAACCTACGACTAGGGAGGTTAAAACAAACTCTCCTTTTAGCCTTTGACTGACCTACCCATCATTAATGATCCTCATAATTACATGAAAATGACATTTACAAGACTAATTACATTCATATACATCATGTCAGCTCAAAACAAGATAATTTTCATCATGAGAAACCAAATTTTACTGAATAAACTCGAAAATTTGACCTCCAAGGAAAAGCACAGTGGTATCTTGCAGGGCACCTTTGACTTTTTTCCTATGCTCCAAATATTGATCTAAAGGTACCATTGGGAAGCTTAGGATGTCTAGTTATCAAAATATTCCTACAGAAAGCAAAATGGCCTCTCCAAGGCTGATAAAAATGCATTCTCCCAAGGTTACTCCAAAAGTGCATCACCTAAGTGAAAAAGGTGGCAGAAAGTGTGTTTTTAACATGTTTTTTTCACTTTCCTCCCAACCTGAATGCTGACATGGCACAAAAAGTAGATAGTTGAGATATGAAATTCATAAGCTATACAATAATGTAGAGTTTAGGTTATTTGGACCTTTGAGGGAAAAGCACAGCGCAAAGGCATTGTGCTTTTGGCTAGTTGCATTTCCCTGTTTTAGCCAAAAACACCAAACTTTCAAAATTTTCCAAGATTTTCTCAAAAGTTGTCCAAACTTACCCCTTGAAGTGAGAATATGATTTTTAGGCAATGAGAGAGTCCTAAACCAACAAATCAAGTTTTTACTTCTCCTTTTGCCTAATTAGGGTTTTCCTCAATTTCTTCTTCAAATGCTTTATTCTGATTTGAGAGATCATGTTCCTTGTGAAATAGTGCATAGCCATGTGCCTATAAAGCTTATTGTTTCGGTTAGCCTTCTAAAGAAGCTTCTCTAATTGAAAATTGACCTTCTCAAGCCAAAATTCCTTATATTTCTCAATTTCTGCTGCAATCAAATCATCAAAGTCTTCTTGACCTAATGATAGAGATGGTTCATTTTGTTCCTCTTGTTTCCTCTTGAGACCTATTTTTCTTGACCTCCTTGGTTTTATTTTCTCTTCTTGATCCTCAAGCTCATCAACATTAATCACTTACTTATCTTTTCCATCTTCCTTCTCCAAATCTACCTTGGGCTTGCTAAGCAAAAGTTATTTTACTTGGAGCTTCCTATTCTCTTGTTGAAGAAATGTAATCACGAAGTTTGCCTTTGATAATTTTTCCTTGAGGTCTCTGATTTCAGGTTCTTTCTCTTTGATAATATTCTCTAGTGATTTGTCCTCTTCATGCATCTCTATGTTTTCCATGTGAGTTTCAAAATGTACCTGTTCTTCCTTTTGCAATGGTGCTTGATGTTGATGTGTTGATGTCTCTTTTTCAACTATTGTAGGATGAGCCCTTTCCACACTTCCAGGAGCAAAAATCAACCTCATTCCTCTATTATATGTTTTATTCACCTTAGCCCTAGGTGTTCTTGTTACAGGTTTTCTTGTGGAACCCACTTCTTGTTGTCTTGATGAATTCAATGGTGTAGAATGACTGCTTGGTTGAATTGGAGTAGGAAAAAGAGAGGCTGAATGCATGAATCCCTCCTAAGACAAGTTGACATGTGTAAGCTGATGGAAAACAATGATTTTCACCAAGCCATGATGGAACAAGCTTCCTTGATGATATTTCCCTTAAATATATACTTTTTTTCTGCCATTTTGATCAAAATTTTGTAGAGGTGCTGAGGTAGGTTAAGAGCTTTAACACCTGTGAAATGCATCATTAATCTAACATGGTAGTGATATATCCTTGAAAAACTACCCTCACATGTGAAATATTTCATGATCATCTTCATGGAAGGAGCATACTTGTCAAGCAAGTATCTGAAAGGAAAAATGTGCTTTGGAGTTGATTTGTATGGAGGCTTCAAAAACATCTTGTAATTTTCAATATCTAGGTCTCTCCTTTTGAACCAAAGCTCTCCATGGTTCAGGATCCCAGTGGTTATGGAAATGGCCTCTGCTGAAATAGTAAAAAAAACCCCTGCAATGGTTACCTTATCCTTCCTTAAACTGGTAGCAAAGGTGCTTGTTAATTTATCACTGAAACCTAGTTCTTCAATCTTATGGCAAAAAACAAGGCAACCTGCATCCTGGAATGAATTCTTGAGAAATGGTGAAGCCATGATATCTTGTACTCTGGTGGGTTCATATATGATGATCTGACCACATTTATGCTTCCTCTGGTCAGTGGTCTCTGACTCCCTGTGAAACCCTAGCTCACTAGGAAGGGAAATTATGGTTTAGTTTAGGAAAACAGGGGATTTGGGGAAGTTTTAGGAATGGAGGGAGATGAAGGTTTCGACAGTGTCTAAATTCTTGGGAAATTTAGGTGGGGTAGGGAAAATGTTAGGGAGTGTAGGGAGGTCAAAATTCACTTCGGAGATCGTTATTGAACACTTGTTCCTATCACTACTCCTTTAAATGGTGACTTTGATGATGACATGATCTATTTGCATGACTTTTCACAATATGACCTAATGATTACGCTAGGATGGAAAGATAAGTATGGTCGATGATCAAGATGACCAAGATAATATTTCGTAGGATAATGACTTAATTACGACTATTTTTATCGACTATGAGAGTGATATATTTTTGTCGTCCCCAGTGTATCAACGAATGGAATTATTTTTATGCGAAAACCTCGAAACCATAAAAAAATTCCCTAGACACCGAAGCCAATCATATGAAAGAAAATAGGATCCTAATTGGTGGCTATCGTGGACCGGTAGACACTAACATTGGCTCTAGCTGGGGATGGAAGCTCCTTAGGAGGTGTCAAGAACACCATAGACCAAGTAGGCTTATCCATTGGGCATGGAGTCAAAAATAAAAAATAAAAAGACTCAAAATTGAAATGACTTAACAAATTGAAATGTCTTAGCAAACTGAAATGAACTGAAAAACTCTTTGAAACAACAGTTGATCAAAGAAACCTTATGGCCTTCACCTCGAACTTCAAGCTTCCATGTCAACTCCTTAACACTTTGGAAACAAAATACACTAGTATGTACAATGAAAATGAGAATATTCCGAAAAATCATGCGAGGTAGTGCTTGAGGAGCCTACCATTGATTGGTCCTCCTGAAAAATCGTTTCCATCAAGTTCCTCCAACACAAAGGCATTCTTCCCTATGAAAGCCAAAATTATGTATGACCCTTTCCATAAATTTTCAAACTTGTTGTGATTTCCTTTTTCCTCGTTCCGAGCATCCCATCGGAGAACTACATCTCCCACACTGAAATCATCTGCCTTTGTTTTTCTGTCAGATTTTTTTATCTTCTCTTGAAGCTTCGTAGTATTATGAAATACTTCCTCTCAAGATTGTTGCAAATGAATCCTTTGATTGATTCTCCATTGAATGTCATTGGGCTCACTATCTACTTCCTGCAAAATTTTCATGAACGGGACAACAAGAGAAGTAGGAAAAATGGTATCCACTCCATATACCAACTGAAAAGGTGACATACCTATGGAATTCTTAGTGCTTACTCTTTCCACCCACAAAGAATTAATCAAATTCTTGTGCCAATTCTTCTTATTTTCTTCCAACAACTTTTTTATGATGTTTACCAATGATTTATTGGAAGATTCAGCCAACCCATTACCTTACGGGTAATATGTTGTTGAGTGCCCGAGCCTTATGTGAAACTTATCAGAGAAATAGATCATCGTCTTGGATTTAAAATAAATTGCATTATCTGTGATTATTTTCTGTGGATAACCAAATCGTGAAAAAATATTAGACTCAATAAACTGAATGATTACTGCATCTGTGGCCTGCCTAGTGGGAATAACTTCGATCCATTTTGTGAAATAATCCGTTACTGTCAAGATCCTCTCGTGCTGAGCTGAAGATGAAGGGTGAATATCACCGATAAAATCAAGACCCCACTACTGAAAACGTGCTTGAACTGAAATGGGTTGCAAGGGCAGTAGTAGCAACTTCCTTTTTCCCTAAAAAATTTGACATTCATGGCAACTCATGAAATTTTTTTAAACATCTGAAAATAAACTCGGCCAATAAAATCTAGCCCTCAATATCTTATTTGTTGTGGTATTCCAAAAGAGATGACCGCCAAAATCTCCCTTGTGAAAATCATTCATTACCTCCTTTGCCTCTCTTCCAACTAAACAATTCAACAAGACTCCTCCCAGACCTTTCCAAAATAATGCATCATTAAGAATACAGTACTTCAAAGATTTCAGCTTTAATGACCTACTCTTACTCTTTGACACTTCCAGCGGAGGATTCAAATGCTGAATTACATAAACAATGTCAGAATACCAAGGAAATGAAGTTAAAATTTGTGATACCTGAGGTGTGGAATCAACCACTTCTTCAGTGGAAACTGCAGTGATGAGATTGATATCCAGAGCATGCAAATTGGATTCTGCCATAAGCTTCGCCAAACCTTGTCCCTTGATCAGCTTCATTGGCTTAATTTTGAGATCATACTCCAAAATTGCAGCAATCCATTTTTCGCACCCACCTTCAAGATCAGGCTGCATCAAAACATCTTTGATTGTTGCATTTGGAACACAGGCAACAATATGCAAGTGAAGTATGTACACCCGGAAATCCTTCAAATATTTCACAAGCGCTAGGGCATGTTTCTCAATGATGTTATACCTCGGTGATGCATCACTTATGGTTCTACTGAAAAATGGAATTGGTTGTTCTGTTTTAAAGTCCTTCTTCTACATTAGGGCAGCAATCAATGTGTGCTTATAATCAAATGAAAAAATAATGAAATCCATAGTATAATCAGGGCTGATCAAAATTGGTGCACGGATCAAAGAAAACTTGACTGAATTGAAATAATTCTTAGCAACTTTAGACCACTTTACCTCATTGTCCTTCTTTAACATATTAGTTATCTCCCATAAATGCTCAACAAGGTTAGGAATAAACCTCCTCAAAAAGTTGATCTTACCATTAAAGCACTGGATTTCCTTCTTGTTTCTCGGAAAATATAACTATTGGATTGCTTCAATTCTGGTAGGATCTATGTGGATGCCATCCTTTGATATGATATGCCCAAGTAATTACCTACTCCATAGCAAACAAACTCTTCTTTGGATTTAGCGAAATACCAAATTTCCTGCACCTTTGGAAAACAATCCTCAAACGATGCAAGTGATCTTCATCTGTTTGAGAGAAAATTGTCAAATCATCAAGATAAATAACCAAAAATACATCCTTTTCATTTGCAAAAGTGATATCCATCGCTTGTTGAAATGTGTCTCTTGCATTTTTCATCCCAAAAGGGATCTTGGCGTACATAAAGGTACCCCACGGTGTCGTAAAAGTTGTCTTCTCACGGTCATCTGGATGCATTAAAATTTGATTATACCCTGAGTATCCATTAAGAAATGACATTATAGAGGCACCAACTACCCTCTCTAAGTTGTGGTCCATCTTAGGGAGAGGATAATTTTCCTTCAAGGACACTTTGTTCAAATTCCGGAAATCAATGCATAAACGAATTTCACCTATCTTTTTCCTAACTGGAACCGGATTTGACATCCAATTAGAAAAGAGAAGAGGGATAATAGTAACAACCCTATACAACCTGACAAACCTCTTTCTCAATTGATGGCATCGATCTTGGATTAATCCTCCTAAGCTTTTGGCGGAAAGGCTTCTGATAAGGCTTGATGGGAATCATGTGTTGAATTATACTTTTATCGTAAACCTTCAAATTTGAATAATCCCATGCAAACAAATTTGAAAACTCATCCAAAAGTGTTGTGTATTTACCTTTCATTTTTGGAGTTAAGGATTTAGACAACTTCACCATCTTGGGCTTCTCAATTGTGTCAATGTTGATATCTTCAACTCCCACTTCTGTAGGGACCATTGTCGGTTTCTTCGCAACATCATCTTGATCGAAGAGCTCTTCCAAAGGTAAAAGACCTCTTGGAATGGAATTTTCTTTCAGCTATAAGACTTCTAATTCTGTGGCATTAATTCCTTGATCATAAAAAACATCATCAATGTGAGAAATGGAAAACTCTTCCTCCATTTGCAGAAAATTGTTAATTTTCTTATCATCTTGAAACACTTGCCAATGTCGAAGGTTATCTGGAATATCGGTGTGATGCTTAACATTAATTTCATATTTCCTGCTAGGATGTATCATAATTCTAAACATGCTTCTTGTAGTGGAAAGAGAGTCAACAACACATTTATGGTTTCTAGGAATCACAGATAAAGTATATTCAGAAAATGTTTTGAGAATATCTAAGACAGCATTGTGATGATATGCTCGCATCCTTAAATTTTTAGCTCAGTATTCCCCTTTTACCTATTTGATAATAAACTTGGAGTCACCATAAACTAAAATCTTTCGAACCCCTAACTTGTTACGCATATTAAGCACGAGAATCAAAGCTTCATATTCGACTTAATTATTTGAACAATTGAAAGCAAGTTTATATGAACAACACGTGACATTAGGAGGAATCTTACCTGAATGATTCATTGAGCTATGAATCCAAATTCATATTCCAACTCCTTCTTTTCCCATTTCTCCGTCAAAATCCATAGTCCAAAGACTCTTTTCCTCATTCGGAAGCCCAAATTCAGATGGCTAATCTTTATTTTCTGTTTGTTGGTCCATTGTCTCAACAGGCTCTATTTATTTCACTGATTATATTGGTTTCTTGACTGATGAACTTGGTTGAAAATAAGTCTCTTTCTGTTCCGTCTTTTCTACATTGAAAACTTCTTCAACACTATATGAAATTTCTAAAATTTCCTCACTCTCTACTAGCTGACTATCTATATCAACTGGACTATCATCATTAAGCAAAACAAAAGAATCTAAGTCGGTATGTAAAGAGTGTATAGGGTGATTATTCAATTTCTCTTTGTTGCTAATCATATACTTTATCTTTGTTTCCCGGTACACTTTTTTGAGCTGACCGAACACCGATATAGTAGCATAAGAGAAATCAAGCTACAAGCTACCTTTCAGCTTTTCTCCCCATGATCGCGAGAGCAACATCCCGTACCTTGGAGGAATATCAGCCACAACCACATCCATCACGACATTATTTTGGGGAATCTAATCAAGAAACACTACCAAGTCTTTAATGAGACCGATACACCTCACTCTACCCGAATCAAAGGAGTAAAGGTCGTGATATGGGCGAGTAATGTCTAATCCCAACTTGTCCATTATGGCTTTCGGCATGAGATTGTGAGATGATCCAGAGTCTAACATGGCATTGTGTAGGATAAAATCATGGACTCTAAGACTGAGGTAGAATGGTGGGACTTCACTATCCAAGAAGTTTCCTGGCCACAGCTGGGCCAAAAAACACCATGGACAAAGGCGCTAACTCCGATGGTGAGGTAAATCCCCTCTGCGGACAGAGGCAATCCCACTAGCCCTAGAGTGGGTCTAGCCACAAATGAGACAAGCTATATTATTGATTCCTAGTTAACGAATGGACAAAGATTCGATAGATGACTTACCAGAGGTCCTACGCTGTTGTTTTCGTCGGAAAGAGTGGCTGCCTCTTGCTCCTGGTTTGACAGATCATGATCTGCTCACTTTCACGCTCGGATACCTGCACACACACAAGAAACAATGATGATATACAACATACTATTTCACATTCATAACTATCAGTCAATCGAAGAAGACTAAATCAATTGCATTAGATAATCAACATAACACAATGATGGAACCAACACCATAGTCGAGTATATTAATGAAAGAAAGGAAGAGTAAAACCAAGCTTAGATGTTGCGGTCTCCTCCAACAGGGTTCCAGCGGAGTGCATCTCACAAAGGCTCATCGGGAATTTAGACGGGGCTCTCTCTGCGAAATTCTCCTTGGTTCTACCTTCTCAATAGCAATTACTCAGCTATAGTATCTCTTCTCCAAGTTCAGCTTCTTGGCTATATGTTCAGCTAGCTTTCATAAAGGGAGAAGGCCTATTTATATAGAGGGAGAGGGAGAGGTTAGGATCCCTATAATCATGGAAGGGAGTCCTATCTTCAAGGAGTGTTCCATGGGAGGTAAAAACCACTACCTAAAGGGAGAGATCCGTGGCTCATCAACTTTAACCACTTCTAATGAGTCATCTATGAGGTAGTTAGAAGGAAACTTCTGCCTATATTTGTTAAAAAACATTCCTAAAAGAGCTGGCGTGGGCACTACACAGAGACAGAGCGCCAGGTGGTGCGGGCTCTAGTGAAAATTTACCACATTAGCACGAGGGGTGAACTGGCTACTCGTGCCAAGGCCAAAACATTGGTTTTTGTGTGTTTTTTGAGGAAATTCTCAACAGGAGAAATGATGTCCTTATGCAGAAGGATGCAAGAAGGTTTTTGAAGAGTATGACATTGCTCAGATCATCGCGCATGTACCTCAAATTGATCTACCTCATGATGGGGGCATGCAAATTATTTCAAGTATAGTTTGTTTCCATTTCAAGTCAATCAATGAAAATGAAACGTTTCAAGTAGAATTTCTAGATATCAAGCTTGTGTAAAAATGAAACCATTCCCATTTTACCTCTTGTGATTGCCATTTTATCACCCCTGCTTTTCCGTAATATTTCCCGTTCTTCTACCCATCATCACTACTTTCGGGCCGCGATCATATGCCTTCACTTGGTTGTTTTACCCATTCCCTGAGGAACTGCTGCAATGACTAGTATTGAGAAGCCAACCCTCTTAACCTTAGTTGTTCAATAGTTCCAACACACGGAACCGCAGGCTATCGTTTGTTAGCCACTTATGAATTTTTGGCAAGCAACAGGTGGTTAACATTTAGCCTTCAAGATATACATTTCCTATGAAAATCTCTCATCCTTGGAAGCCTCTGTGTGTCCATTACTTTGGAGAGGACCTTCACTGCTGTTTCCACTCAAGAAAGCCTCACTGCCTATGAAAAATTCGTGCTCAGAAAAGCCTTGTTCTATCCCTTATACCTCTGTAAAATTCCCCATTTTAACCCTTTTTCCCGTTTTTCAAAATTTCCCCATTGACTCCCAAAATCCCTCCCAAGTCTTCCAAACCACCCAAATTCCCTTTAAAAACCAAGTGAAATCCCTTTGATTGATTTTTAAATCCCTTTTTTCCCCTACCAAAAGCCCCTTTGAGCCTTAAAAACATCATTTTTAAGCCTAAAAACCCATATTTTTTTTCCATGTGCAGGCTAAGCCCCTTTCGGCCAGCCCCTACCACCTCCCCTCCATAAGCCCAGGCACTAAAATTGAGCGCTAGCCCACAAGGAGCTAGCCGCATCGGAGAATCGGAGCGGGACATGCTTGTCCATTATAAGAACAAAGTTCCGATGCAATGGTATTATTAGCCTGCCGAACTTTTAATAAATTTCCGCTGTTGATTGGAACAGATCCAATGGTCATCACTAGTTCCACTACGCCCTGATCACTTCCCGTTGAAAACCTCCGATGACCTTCCCCATCGTCGATTCACCTTTTAATCCGACGATCCTCGCTTCCTCGCTCCGATCGTAATCGCAAGGTTTAAATTGTGCCATCCACCGTCCCTCCCGATTGCGATCCTCCGACGTGATCCTGGCCGTTGAATCCACAAGAACCAACAGTCAGGATTTTCCCTCATTCCGCCATGTGTTCCCGTTTTGGCTCCTCCGATCCGATCGCAGCCGTCTATCTCCTCCTGAGATCTAACGGTCTGTATTGGATCGCCCTCCGCCCACAACCGGGTCCCACCATATCCGCCCATTTCATATGTTTTCCACGCATTTTCCATGCGATTCATTCAAAGGCCCAAACCTTGGGTTTTGCATTAAAACATCATATCATCTCGTCAAGCATTAAATTTTTAATGTGTTACATTAAATTTTTTTCATTCCGCCCAACTTTCATCAGTTCGATTTTCACTGTTTCATTGCATGTTCCCACCACTTCCCATTGCATCCATAACATTTTCTTCTGTTGCACTGCCATCGTCACAACATTCCACCACAGCCATCCCTCCCCATGCATGGATTTCTTAACATATTGTATGTTTTGCAGGTGTACAGGCGGTGAGAACTTCCATTGCTCACGATCACTGTTATAGTGACAAAGAGCTCAGAAAGATAGTTTTTGAGCCTGATATTGCGACAGAAATGTTTGCGAAGGTTTATACAGGAAATATTTCATTAGAGTATAGTGTTCAAACCGGTTAAACCTTTCCAGCATCATTGAGACCAGATTTCACAGACAGAGACAGTGATGAAGCGGCAAAGAGTATCAGTGGGTAATCAAAGAGTTTAAGGCTCGTAATGAAAGAATTTTAGCTCTTATTCATTGTTTAAATGGGAGTTGTACCAAATTTAAGACCTCATGATCGTCACAGTAGGCCTAAAGAGGCCTATAGCACAGAAAACAATATTGACAGTGTTTCACATCTGCAGAAGCTTTCTCCTGAGAAAGGACAGAGTACCCATACTTTCTTTATTCTACATTGTGTCTCTGAGGATATCTCCCCTTACAGTAGTCCCAATGTTACCAGAACATTTGTTACACAATATGGCAGGCCTCATATTCATTTATCTATCTTTTATTTATTCACCAGAGTACTTCAAGTACTACAGCAAAATCACATCAAGAACATACCTGGAGTAAATGGCAACCTGTCGAAGACCACTCTTCCTCCCAAAGAGTACCGAAGATTAATGCTCAGATATTAAAACATAATGGGCGTCGACCCACTTCTTCTACTCTGATTAATGTTTCATTTAGTGTCTCATCTACTCCCTCCACCTCTCTTTTAGCTATAAAACTCATGAAGAAACTCATTGTAAGGGTTGTTGATCGGATATCTGTGAATTGTAAGTTGTTTCCCTTGAGATATAGTTCTTTGCGTAAAGTTGTAAGATAGGTTGAGGAAGATATTTTCATACTGAATATCAAGCTGTTGGACAATGTTGTACATGACTAGTGTTGTTCTTTGATATGACAAGCACATTTCTTTGGATCCTGATTTAACGCAGCAGTGATGTTTTTCTATCTCTATTTTTATTTCTCTTTGTGACTCATCATATTTCCTTTCTTTTGGTAGGCATCAGAAATCTGGCATATGATTTACCCTCGCATGGTACCCTATGTTTTTTCTCTCCCTACCTTTTATGTTTTCTATTGTATGTGTTATCTAAGTGTTGCTTTAAGTTAATTTAACCAGTGTAGTGGCTATAATTTACTGCTAGCTGATGTGTGGATTAATGAATCCGTCCTCAGATGTTGTTGTTGGGTTTTAATTGAAATAATTGGGTTACTGGGAGTTTAGAACGTTGTTTCTATCTTACTAGGATCCTTCACGATCAATTGAACCTTTCTAAGTTCCCTTAAGCTGGATGCCGAAGCATTGAGAGTTCAAAGTCTCTTTCTGATCTCAGGTCTTCACCTTAGCAACTTTGCGTTTAAATATTAAATGTTCACTTTGTTCAAGAGTTTACTCTTTAAAGGTCATAGGTGTCTAATGGGTACGTCCTATCCTCGGATCCAATGACCGAATGGTCACCTTGGAGGTTTCCTCAGTTTCTACTTTCCTTACCATTTCATGCCGCATCATCTTTAAGATCCAATGCTTTAGATGACTAGCCCAACCTCTAAAGTCTGTGACATTGAATACAGGCAAACCCTTTCCCACTCCATTTCCTAATGGTCTTGAGTGTTCCCCAAAATATTCCTCCTTTTTCTAGAATCCTCTTTATGCAGACTTGTCTCATAGAGAACCCTTCCTTCCTCGTTTCCCGTTGGGTCATAAAAAGGTATCTTTTGAACACCTACTGGCCTACATTAATTATCAATCCGGGAGCGACTTTTTATTTCAAGAGTGTACTCTGTCTGAGGCTGCAATTAAATAAGAGTAATGCTATGAAGATGTAGTACAAAATGTTGAATACAAGAGTAAACAGATGCTTGTAAAGAAATCTAATTACAGTAACATAAATCGAAATGCTCTAAAATCTTAACTACATCAATCTGCAAACCATCAATCAGGGATATAGTAGTAGTAACTCCTTCCCTTAGAAATCGATGCAACTGAAATCACACTGATACAAGATAACCAATATGGGAACTTGGAAGTAGTAACCAGTGTCCTCTATAGTTGGTGGTCTTGTTCTTAAAGCAATCGAAATGAAGGCAAACTCAATCTACTTGCTGATGAAAATAACTGAAAGGAACTTCCTCTAATAACACAATCTGGAAAGGAACAACAGCCTGTAATTCCTATGCATAACAATTGTAACCCATCTATCTACTAGTCTAAAGCTATGAATCAGAAATGAACAATAAATAGAAATGGAATGTTAAATACGAATTGAACTACAATAATAAACTTAACAAATCTCAATACTAACCTTATATAATGGCCCAATACTACACACAAATAATTATAACAAATCATAAACTAAAGAGAACAACTAGAAATGAATATAGAACAACAAAGCTTTATAACGATAGCAAGGTAAATAACAAATAATGCACTTATCAGTAAAGGATAAAGGTAATGCAATTCATCAATGATCACAATGAATCTGTATTCAATCCAACACAGTTAATCAACTCTTCAACCGTAATAAACTTTAAACACAACTTCACGCAACAGTAAGCAAAGATTAGAGATACAAACAACAAAGGTAATTCCACCAGAGTCGGGCCCTTAGCACCAGTGAAATACTGCTGGGCTACTTCATAACTTAAGGGATGAAACGAAATGCGTCTTTGATATTAATCAAACATAAAGTATTACAACAACTGTTCTCTCAAAGCCGAGAGTCAATAAACAATATTACAAAGGAGATGTTTTAATATGAGAACTTCCGACTGACTGACCGACCCCTAAAGGACATTGCTTTATATATCAGACCCTGATGGAAAAGATGAGGAATAAGATAAGTTTGAATAGCGATCCCTCAGGATCGAAGGATCCTGAGGGATTTGCTCTCCTTCGTTTAGTTATCATCTTGTTTACTTTGACAGAAGCCGAGCTGTCCCCTGCCTTTTCTTGGCAATGTGTTCAGATCTTCTTATCTTTGGCTGGATGTGGTTTAACGCTGATGGAGCAGCAGTTGCATTAATCTCAACCTCGCCTTTGGTACAGCTGTTCACTTCATCTAATTCATGTTTTTGTTAACAAAAAGTAACATTTAGTCATCTTTTTACAATAAACATAACCTTTTCAATTCTACCATAATTCTTATAATAAATTACCTTCCCAAGGTAAAAAGGAGTATGTCTATAGTAAAAGAATGAGAAAATGCACAGTAATTTCATACCTTTTTCACTGCCCAACATTTCCCAACAACCAAACAAACAATTAAAGAAACAAACAAACCCGTGCCTATAACTAGCCTAAAACCTAAAAATAGAGCTTCAAAGACATATACCTTTGCCTATCATAGAGAGATCCCTCTCTGGACCCAAGAGGGCTAGATCTTGAGGTCTGAAAGTGGTTCTGATGTTGTCTCATCTTTTTGTATTTCCAAACTTGCCAAAACATGGGAACCCCAACACCCTTAATACCACTCATTCCTCCGTAGAGAGTCACCTTTCAACTCTTCTTCGACTCTAGAAATGAAAATATCGAGACGCTTCTCAAGCTGACCTTGTTAAATGGCTGCGAAACGATATCTACCCAGTATACGTTTACCCCTTTTTCGGGATGGGATGGATTATTTACGAAAAAGGAATACCTTAGCCTCTCGTGACTAAGAGGTTATTTCAGATATTGTTTTCTACCTTTTAGGATCTGAGAGACTATTTATGAAAAGGGCCATGCTGGATTTTTCTTTTTTGCCTTCTTTTCAAACTCTCTAAACATGAAAAGATGCCGAGTTCTCCCTTTGTCAAACTCGTTAAACACTGATGACATCGGACTCTTTCGTCATGATGTTACTCAAGTTCCTCCTTCGTAGGGCTCGTAAAATGTACTAGGTTGGATTTATCCCAAGGAAAAACTTAAATCATAAGCATATGCTATCCCCTTCAAGCTTGTTTTCAAAAATAATTGTGGTACGCGCAAGAAATGGTGGGGGCAAATGGAACCAGATTGTAGTCGTGCTAGCAGTATGTCACTCTTGAACATGGCACTTGTCTTCATTCGTGTTGGGTTGGGGACATCTCACCTTTACATTTGTTTTCCTCCATGGTTTTGTGTAATCTCTTTTGATCACTCATCTGCTCTTTGCCATGTCACCATGACCTCAGATCCCTTGATGTCAAATACTGCCAAATCCAGTGTCATGTCACCGATATGTTCAAGAGAAGTTTGGTTTCTAAAGTTTGTTCAGGTGCATTAGGAGAAAATGATGTCCTTATGCGTAAGGATGCAAAGAAGGTGTTTGCGTAGCATGACACTACTCATAGATCACAGAATGATCCTCCACATACAGACGAGGATTGCAGGACAATGACAAAATGCCGTGTAGCCGTATGCCCACTAAAGCATGAGGTACGAGAGAGAGGGAGGGGTGAAATTATTTATGAGAACGCGTTCGACCCAAACACTGTTGTCAAAGAACCTGCAAGTACAAATACAACTAATATCTCTGATACATGACATGCGGCATGGGCACAACCATCCATAATAGAGTACATAAAAAGTGAGATCCGAGGTATGGACGCAGCCATCCAACAATAAGGATCAACAAATAGACTCAGGTATGGTTGCAGCCATCCAAGCAGAAGAGTCATGTAATAAGTCATATTAATCCACAAAGAACCTGTAGCCTGGATTTCATCAGACAAAACCCAAGGTTTTGCACTCCATCTCGACCCGAACAAAGTACAAATTCTAGCATGCGAATATGTGATCTGAAGTCGAACATGCAAGAAAATTGTCTGATTACCAACCAATAATGAGAGATTTTAACAGACGCGAGAGAAACCACCAGTAATGACAATGGTCCTCAAGGTACAAGAGGTACAATCCACAGAATGTGAACAGTGATCTGGCGTCAAACACTGCCAAATCTGTCCGTTGAAACCCCCATGATACCTGTTTTGGGTAACCAGAAGAACCCTCTTTTGTTGAGGCATGCAGGCTCCAAGGTACCTAAAAGGAGTCTCTAGATCAATTTCCTAGATAATGAGATGAAGTCAACAAGAAGTGACCTTGATTGAAGGTGGGCCATAATTTTTCCCACATCATCGACACGAGACATAGGAACATGATTTTTATGAATCAAGACCAATAGAGAATCAGAGGGAGGTTGAAAACTGCAGAGGCCAACTTCTCTTGAACATATCGGCAGCATGACACTGGATTTGGCAGTAGTTGACATCAAAGATTTGACATCAAGGGATGCGAGGTCATGGTGATGACGAGGCAAAGCGGAGATGAGAGGTCAAAAGAGATTACCCAAGCCCATGAGGGCAAGAAGATAACGAGATGAGATGTCCCCAACCCGACACGAATGCAGATAAGTGCCATGTTCAAGAGCGACATACTGCTGACACGACTATAATATTGGTTCCATTTTCCCCCACCATTTCTGGCGAGTACCCAAATTATTTTTTAAAACAATCTTGAAGGGGATAGCATATGCTTGTGATGTAAGTTTGTCCTTCGGGAAAAATCCAACCTAGTACATTTTACGAGCCCTAGGAAGGAGGAACTCGATTAATTTCATAACGACGGAGTTCGATGTCATCAGTTTTTAACGAGTCTGACAAAGGAAGAACTTGGCATCTTTTCATGTTTAGAGAGTTTTAAAAGAAGGCAGAAAATAAAACTCCAGTAGTCCATTTTTGTAGGTAGTCTCACAGATCCGAAAAGGTAGAAAACTATGTCTGAGAGAACCTCTTAGTTGCAATAGGCTAAGGTATTCCTTTTTCGTAAATAATCTATCTAGTCTATCATTAAAAAAAGGGGTAAACCTATACTAGGTAGATATATGTCGTTTTGCAACCAACTTAATGAGGTCAAAACAACAAGCGTGTTGGCAATCTTTTTCGGTTTAGAAATTAGGAAAAGAGTTGAAAGGTGACTCCTCCTGGAGGAACGAGTGGTATAAAGGGTAGCAACTGGTTCCGGTAATGGTGGAACTGCTCAGAACAAGTAAAGGTTAAGAGGCTGGCTAACAAGACCACTCATCGCAGCGGTTCCTCAGGAACGGGTAAAACAACCAAGTGAAGGCATATGATTGGCCAAGCAGATAGTGACGATGGAGTGAGAAAACCAAGGCTCATCTGGCAAAAACAGGCTGATAAAATGACAATCACAAGAGGTTAAATGGGGATGATTTCATTTTTACACAAAGTTGAAATCTAAGAGAGCTCTGCTTGAAACTAGTTCATTTTTACAATCTTGAAAACGAGAAACAAACTATGCTTGAAATAATTAGGGTGCACTGACATGGTGACTCAATTCAAGGTACATGCCCCCCAAGCTTCAGTCCATATGAAAAGAATATGGAGTGAAGGTTCAAGTACGAGATCAAGAGAAAGACTCGACTGGGATTTTACGAGATCTTATCAAAGACTCAAATTGAACGGGAACGTGTTTCATTGTTTTAACGAGGTTGACACATTAGGAGCTGCTCCTCAAATGAGCTAATTTCATTTTTTACTTGAGGATTTGAAACATGATAAAAGAACTATCCTCATAAGACCTTGTTTCACTTTTTAAGGAGCTTGACACAAGAAAACGAACTGTGCTCCGAAGACCTTGTTTCATTTTTTAAGGAGCTTGATACAAGACAAGGAACTTTGCTCCACTGACCTTTGGTCATGTCGAATAAGAAGTCATGGACTCTAAGACACATCTAATGGAGAACAACATCTTGGAAATCGGGACCCAATGCCCCCAAATTTGTTTTTAACGGCTTTTTTTCTTTTATCATTGAATGGGCACACCATGGTATCCACATAATTAACCTATCTTTGGGGAGAAGATACAGCCGGCGGAAAAGACCAGGAGGATGATGAGTGGCCAAATGCCATGCTAGGACCAAAGAATGAAGCTGATCAATGGTGCGATACGACCTTTGTGTGGAATATAAATCACACGAAAGGAAGAGACAAGCGCCCCCATGACCTAGACTATGATCGCGCCCCAAGAGAAAATTGAAGTCAAGGGGCACAGAACCAGCCATCATGTCTATATGGAGCCCGATTTTCCCTCCCAAGTAACGGAAATTTAGGAAGGATCCTAATAGATGCACCTGGTTCCTATGTGTAATATTCCTATTAGCTTGGGCTAATTAGGAATATTCAATTTTGTTTTATTTTTCATACTTATGAATAAAATTGTAAAGGAGGACCAATAATGACTCCTAAACATCAAAATAAATCAATGCTCAATGTGAAACAAGCTAAATCTGAGCTACTTTCATTAAAAAACTTAAGAGTGAACGAGGCTGGAACAATTGACTGGTCAACAAGACCAAATCAATAGCGCTGTCTAGGTGCAATGTATTTCCAAAAGGCACAGCGCAGTCCATATTGGAAGCCACTCATGTGAATGAGGCTAATTCATCAAGATGGTTTAGGGTTTGGCAAGGCTCCCACATTATAAAAGAAGGATGAGGACACCAAGAGAGGGGTTGATCATTTGATATTGTTGAAGGTATTTTCTATTTAGACAAACCTCATTCTCTAGTTGTTTAGCTGAGAATAGTGTTGTTTAGCACTTGGGTGTTCTTGGTCGGGAATCCCACCTCCTTTCTTGAGTAGCTCTTGGAGGAGACTTGTTCTATCTTGTCCACTATCAGGCTTGGGCCAAGCTTCATCTTCCAACCACAATTCACATCCTATTGAGGGTTTGATTGTTTTTGTAAGCTGCATCAGTGGAAGCTAGATCTATTCAGATCTAGGCAAATCTAGTGCCTCTTCTTAGTGAGTGTGTCTTTTAACCTCCTGTAAGAGTGTATTGGATCATCAGGGCTGAATTTTCAGATCAAGGCATCAGGACTAATCAATACTGAAGCTAATAATGTAGTTTTCCCTTCCATACTGCGTTATTTTCAAGAGGAAAGTTGCAGGGTGTTTTGATTGCTAATTGGAGGAGAGATTTCTGGTGATAGGATTCTCCCTTTCACTGTGGTGATCCATGGATTGGCCAACCAATTCATGTTTGTTTCAGATCTAATTTACTTCTATAATTATTTACTACAGAATTTCTGAATATTTCTGCAGACTTGTAATTCTAGATCTCATATCTACTCCTGTACCTTCATGTTTTGATCAAAACCCCAAGGGGAAATTGTAGAGGAACTCATCTAGTGTACAGATCTAATATAGATATATATTTTTGTACACAGATCTGTTCTATATCTTAAATTTAATATTCAGCTGCTTTAGCCTATAAAATAATGCTATCAAGCTTGCAGTCTCATCTTGTTGTTGCAACACCTCAATCTTGAGGGTTTCTTCATGTGATTCTTCTGTTTACCTATTGTAAATTGTATAAAACATGATATAGATCTGATTTAATGAAGTAAATACCATATTTCATCCATCACCTTCATAAAATCATGCTTCCTATGCTTCAGTAATTTCTGCATACCACAAGTCATGGGGATTGGGCATTTTTAAGCTATATCGGGAATGGTAGACCTGTTTAACATAGATAGAGTCATTTTTTTGAGCTGAAATTTGATATGTAAGTCTCTTATGACCCAAGATACTAGATACCACGTCACTTGCCCTTATTTTTATGCTCATATGTGAAATTAACCATTTTAGGGCATAAATTGCTGCTTTTCCCCACTTTTTGGCCCATAAAATGAAGTACAGTTTGCTGTTGTAGCTTGGATTGATGGCTATGTGTTTCTAACATGTCATATGAGCTTATTTGATGCTACATATCCATTACTGATTTTATATATTGTTGCAGTCCCTCTTTGGGGCATCTTTTCAAGGAAACTAGGTGTGGGAGATCTGTTTAACCCACCTAGAAGGATTCCTTTTTGATACCCTCTTGGATTTAGGACTTAGATACTCAGATATAAGGTTCCAGTGCTGTTTTGTTCTATATTATAGCATCCATTATTGGAAAATGTGTTTTCCATTCATGCCTTATGAGCCCATTAGGATTTAAGGAATGATTCTGAGATAAATGTGATTCTTAGTAATAGGCATAAGCGATGGAGAACCAAAATATTTCCAAGTAGTGGATCTACAGAATACTATGAATGCTCATGATAATGGTGATGGGTACAACTAGATCAAAGTGCTGTCACAGAATTTATCTCAAAGAGCATAACACATAAGATGGAAGATGGTATCCTGCAGAATCGACTTAATCAAAGGAAGTGACCAAAATACACGGAGGAATGTTGTGGATCATCTGCATATCCTTTTAATTTTATATTAAAAAATACAAAAAAATCTGAAATTGAAATAAAAGCAAATGTGTTAAATATGTTAAAGTATTATAGTCTTTTACTTTGGCATAAAAAGGAAATGCTTTTTCTGATGTATTAGAGTTTAATTGTTTTAAACTTAAAACAAGTGGGTTTTATATCCGAAGGTTAAAGGCCAATTAATTTAACTGGCGGAGAGTGCTGATATTAAAAAATAAACTAGATGACCCAACCCGCGGGCACTAACAGAACGAGAGTTAATGGAAAGGGGTGCCCCTGTAGTTGACTGGGTTGACTGCGGAGGCGATGAAGATCAACGGTGGATATCGACTATGGGGACACAAAGCGAAGTTTTCAGCCGTACCCCGATACCCCCCGCAGTGACGTCATATGCTAAATGGAGAACATTTGTTTTCTGTGTCAAATCAGTCCAACGGTTAGGTGACACGTTGCATAGACATTTAACACAAAAACTGTGCCACCTATTTAGGGGTGTTTTTCATTTCGTTTTCAAAATATTTTGCAGTTTATCGCGTTTTGACCTATTGCTTCCTCCCGTCACCTTTCAGTTTTAGTCACCTTGCAAGAGTATTCCTTCAGCACCTTTTTTAATCATCGCTAAAAGGTCTTCCTTGTCTGGTTCATCGAGTCACATTTCTCTCATGGATAATGAGAGAGACATTCAAGATACTGCGTCCTCAGTAATTCATCTTCCATTCTATCAACAAGTTGTACTGAACAATGATAATTCCCCTGTCTATTCCACCATAAAAGCATTCGGGGTCCTTTCTGCATGCATCCCGAAGACACATTTATTCCCAGAGTTTATTTATTGGTTGGTTTCTGCATTGTATCCCGGAAAGTGTTTCGTAATGAATTCCCAAGGGGAAAATGTTCTGCAGTTGTCTACCCAATTAATCCGCCAAGCCTTGTGTTTTCCTGAAGCCGAATCATCAGTTCAATTTTCAGAAGATTCACTGGTTACTTACTATGAAAGCCTTGCAGGAGAAGAATTCAATCAGTTTATGTTCCATTTGAAGCCCAATATGAAGCAGTTTCAGCCAAAATGTGGAGAATTTTCTATGGGAGTTTTAAACGAAGACACTCGAACTGTATTAAGCAATATTGCTAAAATATTGGGCAAAGAAGATGACGTTACAGTGGACAAGTCAATCCTAGGAATGTTTGCCATGATGATGAAGCCAGGAATGGTCTTGGATATTCCATCCTTTTGGCAAGAAGCAGTCAATTCGCAGTTGATGAGTCTTTCACTGATAGGTTCTTTTAAATTTCCCTCACTGATTGTCTACTTATTTTTATACCAAAATGTTGAATAATTCATGTAGTTAGGTCTAAATATAATGGATGTAAACAAGAAAAGATAGTCAGTTGTATTCTGGACAGATATGATCGGAAGGGAGCAAAATGAAGAGGGGTTATTTGATTTTGCTAGTCAGTATATGCCCATTGCATATAAAATTTTGAATGGGGTTCATCCCCCTTGTTTTTTACCCAAAGCCCAGGAGTTTCTACATTTAGGAACTAGCTGTAAATTTGGGGATTGGTTTTTGTTTGAAGAATATTCAGAAATAAGGTTGTATGGAGCAACTGTTGAACCTTACAAGCTCCCAGCGTTTGTACCAATGAGGCTTTTCGCCTTAGAATTTATAAGACAGAGCCTGAATGTTGATAATGTGCACTTTTCCCCTATGAAGAAGAGCCATATGTATAAATTGCCTATGAGTGTGGGGCCTTTCATAGTTAATATGAGGCAGGCGTTTGATGAAGTAAAAAAATTGTTGGAGGAAACACATTTGCTACTAGGAGAAAAATGGGCTTATGATCCCCATGGTATAATTTCACAGAGAAGAATTGAGAACGGATACTCAACTTTAATTCATGAAAGTAGACCTGAGCAGGAAAAGGTGGCAAACAAAGGAGAAATAAGTTCAGTAAATACAAGCATTCAAACTCCTGTTATAACTGAGAAAATAAATAAAAGAGGTAAAGAAGTTGTTATTGACTTGGACGATGAGACACCAAGCGGTGAGAAAAGGACAAAATTTGCTGAGGATCGTCCCTCTAATTCACCTGGTTTTTCCTTGCATTTGGGTGAAGAGAATAATGCTCCCTCTTCCCCTGGAGGTCAAGAATCCTCTCATGAACAAGTAACCTTAATCAAACAGGTGTTTTCTCAAATTGAAGAGAGAAATCAAAGAATTAAGGCCAGTATGGAGGCCCAAGCAGAACATCAGGTTACTACCGATCAGACAAGGCTGTTGACTGTAATGGATCTTGAAAAAGATCAATTTAGGATTGCTCTGTCACATCCCACGGGAATGTCAATTGGGTCCTCAAATATTTTTAATACTGTAAATGTGACCATGGATTTTAAAAAGATTCCACTAATGGACAAAATGAATTTGCATATGCAGACTGGGAAATTGATTGTTAATGATCTCACAAAGACAAATGCAATGGCAGTTAAAGCTGAAAACATGTTAGGGAAATTTATCAAACAATTGAAGTTGGAAAAGGCCAATTCAAGAGCCTTAACAGTCCAAAATGAAGAGTTGAAGAAGATTATTATTAAGATTGGTGTAGACCCTAGTGACAAGACTGCTATGTAGAAATTCTTGCAAAGTGCTGAAGTAGAGATATCTACATTAAGGAAGAAATTGAGGTTACCTACTGGTGAGCACTCAATAGCTGTAGAGATTGCAGAGGTAGAGAAGGAAAAAGAGAAGTTGTTGCAGCAACTTATGCATAAGGATGAAGAACTTTCCAAAGTGAAGCAGACTGCAATTTCTTTACAAAATCACATTGATAATCATAACTGTACTTTTGCTTTTCCTACAGGTGATGCAGATCCTAAAGCACAAATTATTCAATTAAATACTGAGTTGTAGATGGTTGAAAGAGATAGAAAAAAGGCTCAAACAAATTTGGAGACTGCTACAAAATTGATGAAGGTCATAGAAAGCGAAGCAAATAAGTACAAAATGGATTTCAGAAATTTTGAAGCTGAGATCAAGAATCTCAAAGAAAGAATGAAAGGTAATGTGTCATTAATACAAGCTAAGGATATCATTTGGACTGATATAATCTCAGAAATGAAGTCCAACTGGTGCTTCCTGATTATTATTGCACAAGAAAAGAGCCTTATTATGGAATGTGAAGAACCGATTATGTCTGACAAGCAGAAAGGGATTAATAGAGCCATTTGGGCTAGAAGATTTATTGATTATATCAATTCCAAATCATATCAGGAATTAGAGGAGAATGATATGCTGGATAGAATGTTGTATGCAGTGGAAATTAATAAAATGATTATCAAGAATGATCTTAGGAAGGCTGCAGAAAAGAAACTAATAGAAATCAAAGAAGCAGTAAGTGAATTTTATAAATCTTTTGATAAAATGACAAGGGTAGGCCTGCCATCATGTTGGGGAGCTGAGGGGAATCTTCTGCCATGGAGCTCTTATGAGAATTTACTGGTGATGACAAAAAGCAAGATTGACAACAAGCATGAGAAGACTCAGGTACTAAAAGGAGAGACAATGGTCAACTTCTTGCAAAGACATTTTCAACTCTTGTGGATGGTAAAAAATATTTTCTCTGAAAGGCTATCTTATGACCGAATTATTGCATTCAGATTGGAGTATCACAATCTGACACATTCATCCAAGACGAAGGTAGAAATATGGAAAAAGTGCAGAGCCTAGACTATTGACTTGCCAAAGGGATCAGCAACAAAGAAAGACAAATCAGTTAATCAAGGAAAAGAAGCCACTTCATTAGCAATTCCTATAGATTAGGATATTTACTTTATGTTATTTTCTGAAGTCAATGTAATTGTTAAAATAAATTTTCAAGGCATGTAATAGACATCCTTCAAAGTCATGAAGTAGTTTTGGTAGTTAGAATTGGTTACAGCAGTTCCAAACTGCTTTTTATTGTATTTAATGTAATTTCCAAGAGGAAGGAAGGTTCCGAGTTTTGGACCTCCTGGACAAATATTTTTGTACTCAAATATTCAAAGATTAATGAATGAGTAAGAAAGATTCTGGCAATTTGTTTATGTTGAAATGTATTCCAGTTTTCATTATGTATTTCCTTCTATGAATAAAACAAGGTTATGAGCAGCAGGTCTCTTCTTACTTCTGTGTATGAGAGTTAAAAGCCTTAATTGGCGCTTCTTTGTTTTAACTATTTCTTTCACATGTTTCTTCCGAAGTTTGGAATGGTATTTTCTGTATAAAGCAACATATCAGTTTGGACTTCTCCTTACATTTTCTCCCAGTCATTTCATTCAACATTAACAGATGGTAGCATTGTAAAGCATTCATAATATTTGATATTTAAGGGTGTGATTATAAATACTTGAGGGTTAATAAAATAGAGACATAAATAATTTGTGACATAATTATATAATGTCTTAAGCACTGATTCCTTATCACAGCTAAGGGATTGTCTCTTAAGGTACAACAGTGATGATCTATAGAATTGAAAAAGCATGTTCCCTTGTTCTTATTAGGTAGATTTTGATCAAGCTTTCTATAAAATCCACAATATTGTGCAATCATTTGTTATAGCACATGTATCCCTTACTTTTTTATGAATATCCCAAAAATATTCCTTTATCTGATCAAGCTTCAAACTTTCCTAATTTTTCATCATTATTTTTTATATAGAATTTACTTTCGAACACTTTAAAATGTTAGATTGATGTTGGATTGCCGTGCCACAATTCATATGGTGTCTTGTCACAATTTGGTCTAAGATGTGCCTTATTGAGAACATGCATTATTTTATGTATTGCTTCTACCCAATAGGTTTGAGGAATGTTTCTTTTTTGCATCATGGCCATGGACATTTTCTGAACAGATCTATTTTATCTCTCTGCAACTCAACACTGTTGTGGTGTGTCTGCAATAGTATACTTCATTTTTATGTCAAGTTCATCACACAAGTCTGCAAACTCATTTGAGGTAAATTCACCACCTATGTATAACCTTATACACTTTATCTCACATCCTATTTTATTTTCTACTAGTGCGTTGAATATTTTGAACTTATCAAATACTTCTAACTTATTTCTAAGGAATGTTGCCATGTCAATCTAGAATAGTCATTAATTATCAGTATAAAATGATTTTATTTTCCTGGTGCTTTTGTTCTAAAAGGAACACACAAATCCATATGTATTAACTACAAAGGCTTATTACTTGAACTTATCCTTGACTTTGAACGAAGTCTGAGTTTTTTTCCCATTTGACATGACTTGAAAGTAGGATTTTAAGGTTTCTTTATCTTTGGTGTATCTCTTACTGCTCTCTTCTTACTAAGACTAATGATGTGATCAAAATTAAGGTGCCATAATATCCTATTCCATATAAAAGACTCATCTTGTTTACTGATGTATCATTCTTCATTATCTTCCTTCAAAATATATATGTTATTTTATATTCGAACTCATTTAGCTAAAACCTTCCCAGTAGGTGTTGATCTTATTTCATAGTCCTAAGCTCTGAAGAGAACATCACAACCTCGGTCACACATCTGAGTTACAGTCAACATATTATGTTTCAGCTCATCTACAAATATCACATCCTAATCCTTTCCTCTCCCATTATTCAAATTGAATGTGCCCTTTCCTCTAATTATTCCTGCTTCATCATTTCCAAATTTGACGTTCCTAGTTTTATTTTCATTAAGGTATATACTTTATTTTATCTCATGTCATATGTTTAGAGTAGCCATTGTCCACATACCATTTATTTCTTTGATCTTGAGCATACATAACTAGGCCACACTTATCATCTTTCTTTTGTTCCTCCTTCTTTCTCCACTACATACATTCTTTTTTTCTACAATTGTTCTGAAATTGTGATCTATTTTTGTAAAGCTAACATTCATATGACTTGTGACCAAAATTATGACAGTAGAAACGCTCAGTGACATCAAAGAGAGGGGAAAATGGGTTTTTGTTTAGATTAATTTTTTTTTTATGTTTTCAAATCTATTGTTAGCCTCACTTCTCTTAGGATTTCTCAAATCATTTCTTCTAACATAAGATCCACAATTTATAGCTTTGTGTCCAAAATTTTACAACAGTAAGAGTACCCATATAAAAATATTACGTACCTCGTAGTGGATGAAACTTGTGGATATAACCATTTTAACATTTAATAATATTGTCTCCTAAATAAGTATGGTCTTTGATAGTTTTTTGTTTGATTTTCCACTCCTTTCATATGTTGCAATTTGTTGGTAGTGCTTCTTTGTTGTTTCGCAGTTGATGTTGAAGTGTTGCTCAATTTTTTTTTTCTCCAGCTTGATGTGAAATGTCATTATCTCCCTCGACATATTTTACAAAAGTAATTATCTTCTTTTCCTTTGTCTTAATTTCACTAGATTCTCCTTCATAGCCTAACCCAGCCTTCATGAGTGGAGACCTCTGAGAATTTAATATAACATCTAGTTTTTCGGATTCTTTTATGTGTTGAATATTCATGTTCAAATCAGTTTATGCCTTTTCTAGCCTTTTCTTCAGGGTTACCACCTCTTCTTTTGAACTTTAACACTCTTGAATTTCCTCCTTTATTTGTTGTAGTGGAATGTCTTCCACCTTCTTTGCTTCTTCAAGTTCAACCTTCAACTTGATAATTTCTTCTAAAATTGATTCTTCTTTTACATATTTCAATAAAATCTCTTTTTGGTTTTTATTCTTTTGCTTAATTCTATCTATTTCATCCAGGGAACTGATCAAATCCCCCTCAAGATCTACTTCACCTTCCTCTTCATCTTCATATTCCTTACAATCCTTTCCAAGTTCTTCTAAGGCCATCAACATGAATTCATTAGTTCCATTGTAATATTCCTAAATTAGCATGTAGCTAATTGGAATATTAATTTTTTCTATTATCTTTTAGATAGATGAATAAGTGGGTAGGGAGACCCATAAATCTCTTTATTAGGAATAAAATCCCTCTTAATGTGAAAAGGGATCATCTTGATAACTGGATAAAGCATCCCCATGTGTGAACAGGGGCTAAAACATGTGGATAGGGTCAATGTTGACCAAATCAATAGCGCTGGAATGGAGAGAGTAGATCATTAATTGGAGAAATTCTCCATGAGAGTAGTGTCTTTAATGAGTGGGACCCAAGGTGAGAAGGCTCACAATGCATATAAGGAAGGGCAAGGCAGCCATAGAAGGCATGTTATATGATTATTTATTTTGATCTTTTTAGATCTATATTTTTCAGGTGAAATTTCTATGCATGCTTTTGCTATTTAGCAAGGTCTGTTGTGCTGCTTAGCACAAGGGTGTTCCCGAGCGAGAATCCCACCTTTATCCTTGAGAGGCCCCAAAGAAAGAGTATTTTCACTTCATTTCCACATTCCGACATCAAGCCAAAGCTTCATTCTTAATGTACAACATAGTTCCTATTGAGGTTGTGTTGTGTTGTAGGGCAGAAGTTGTGGAAGGTGTGTAGAGCCATTTTTTTGGGCTTGTGTTTCAATGGAGAGGTAGCCTTTCCATTGGGAGATCAGCAAGGAGGCTCCTTGGGAATTATATCATTATTTGGCACCAAGCCAAGCTACCACCATCACCTACAGTGCAGTTTCATTCCATATATGTGTTATTTTGGAGAGTTTTTGCAGGGGTGAGTTCAGTGCTCCATTTGGAGTGCTTGCTTTTCATTGAATGGATCATCCCTTCATTGAGAAAGTCTGTTGGAGGGGTTCTTTTTAGATCTACATCAGATTCAGCCACCTCCTTCTATGTGCTTCAGTTGCAATGAATCTTCATCCCTATGGATTTAGATCCACCATTTATATTTTGTGCATTTCTGGAAACCCTTCCTGGGTTTTCTTGGAAATGTGTTTGGGATCATAGATCTCTATCCCCAACACCTTTTGAGCTATATAACAGTATATCTACATTGTTATATCATTCTTTCAGTAGTTTATTCCCTAAAACTACGTTGTCTTGGCCCATGGAATTTGTATAGTAGTTATTTCTCATGTATTGACATATTTGCTTAGTAGAGGCTTGTTTTGTATTGGTTGAGTGACTTGATCCTCAAGATATTGTGCCTATTATTTGTTGATATCATTAATAAGATGGATGTACATTTGTCTCATGTAATGGTGTATTGATGTATTCACTTCCATATTCCATGTTTATGTGCTATATTCCTGCTTTTCCCATTTGGGAATATTACAGTGGTATTAGAGCATAAACTTGGCTCAGGTTGTGAGTTTCAGCCAACATGCTATAAGAAGAAGAAAAGAGATCTACAAAGATGGAAGGAATGAGATTTGTCTCATCACTTTTCAGATCTATGAAGAACCTCTCCAAGGAGTTCAAGCAGATGAGAGAGGATAGATGCAATGATACCTCTAGAGGGTTTCAAGATGAGGAAGGTCCATGCACTTCCTATCAGCAACCAAAGAAACCAGTATTGCATAGAGCTCCAAAGAAATATACTATGCCCTTTTCTTTTGAAGAAGAATATAAAAGGCACCGAGATGGAGGAAACTTAGATCATGAGATTCCAAGTGAGTATCTTGCATAATATAAATCTCAATCAAGAGCTTTCAAGGAGAATCTAACTCTCCCACGGTTCATTCATCTCAAAGAAGAAAGAATACCTTGCAGCAATAGAAGAAGAAAGTATAATAGGTTTATATTGTCTACATTTGATGGGTTATCCACATTCATAGCAAGGGCTTGGAGTATGGAGTTGGATGCATTCTTCGTACTACATCCAGTAGTAGAGAGAGAAGTTGTTGAGATTGCAGTGCTTCACCTTGAGGGTGAAGCAAACATTTGGCGGTTCAGCCATGCAAGAGTGACTGCATATGTAGATTTTACTCAAAGGTTGATGAAGTTTGACAAGAATAAATCAGAGGAGAAGGAAATTCCACCACCACTTGCTGCAGGAGCACTTGCATCAGGAGAAGGAACACTTGCACCTTTGCAAAGTGGTCTTGATCTCTTGACATTTAGAGTCCCATGCATTATTCAGGAGATGCATAAGGAGGAGGAGACTTGTACCAGCGTTGGTGCATCGATAGAGGATTAGCCATCATCACCAGCAGTTGGGGAAGCCATCACACCGGAGGAAGGAACCCTTGTAGCAGTGCAAGAAGTTTCCAAGCTTTACCAAGCTATGAAAATATTTCCACTTCCTATTATTTCAGCACATCATATGGAGGATTGTGGGTACATGCCATCAGGGAAAATGCATGACCTAGGGTCAAAGCACATTGCTGATTTGGAGCAACAGACTATCACTACGCACAGGACCCTTGATAGGATCAAGGAGGGGGTATATATTCATCCTAGTGTGTCATTGTCGAGCTACACACAACTCTTGGGGTTGGAGTGTATATTTTTGGAGGATAGGATGAGCATTATCCTAGTCAATCCAATGCAGAACTGTATGTTCAGCATTGTGCATGATCCTGAGACTGTAGATGCACCATCATGGATATCAGCAGCACTGTCATTAAGCAGCAGTGATGAGTTGGGGGTCCAACTAATATTGGGACATTCTAATGACCAATACACTTGTATAGCAGTGGATAGGCAGATGATTGATGGAGGAAATCTTATGATGGATGACATCTCCCGTTATTTTGATGGATCCTTCTTGATGAGCACTTCACAGCTCAATGACAAGCTTTTTCCTACAACATATTTGGATCCTTATGGGGTCAACCTGGTCATTGATGAGTGGTCTTCATTTGGAGATCTCCAAGAGGTTGTACTTCAACATCCCATGAAGTACAAAGATAGAAATATGATTTGGGAGGCTGGTATTCTCCATTGGAGGAGTACCAAGGTGGATCATGGTAGGAGACACCCATATTTGGATGAATGGGTGTGGATGGTGAGCAAGGGGTTGGTGAGCCACTTGCATATCTATGACATAGGGCAACAGGAGGCATGGTTGCGTTGGCTACTCTTGAAAGAGTTTGGCCATCATGTATCATATCCTATTCCAAAGGGTGTGTTAATGGTTGGGACATGGCAGGACACTTGCATCATGTGGCAGCAAGGAGTTTGGGCATATTGGGGTGATGTGATATCTTTCATATCAATCATCATGTTGTTACTCCATGGTCTATATGGTGATGGTGTGAGGAGGCAACAAGATTTTTTGTTTCTTTGGATACTCTTGGGAGAGTATGGGCTGATTTTCTCCCATACTTTGCATGATGTTGCAGGAGTAGATGGTGGCACAATCATGGTGCAAAGGGGCTACTCCTTAGCTTTGGAGGATCATGAGGTACTTCCACCTTGGAATAAATCTCCCATATATAGCAGCATTATGGTATATGACTTTGGCATTTGGCATGTCAAAGAATGGAGCTATGAGATGACAGGAGCCAGCTTGTTACAAAGGCCAACAACGTTGTCACTTGGGAGCTTGCGTTTTTTGATGGAGTGTTCCCAGGATCACTTCACATATGATGCACTTGATGGGATAGTAAGAGATGAGAGTGTTGGAGTAGTGAATGGAGACATCTATTACCATGATATGATCTTATTGACTTGGATCTCCAAGCATAAGAAGAAGGCTTTGCATGCATCACATGGTTCATTCCTTTCCATTCACTAAAGTTTCAGGGAGACATATCCGGCCACTATGGAGAGATTTTATATGGATCTCATTATCAGCCTACTCTCAGTACATGGTAAGAGTTGTATTTTTTCACTTATTGATCATCTAACACAGTATTTTCTTTCTCTTTCCATACAATGCATTGCTCCACAAGAGGGAAAGTTTTTATTTGGGCTTCATGGTCTTTCTAAGGCCAACACCTATGATGGAGGTAGCCATCTCTTGTATGTCTTGGGGCAAGTGTTGTGATATTCATGTTATGCTCAGCTGATATATAATGACATTTATTACTTCCTAGTAGATGAGCAAACATGCACAACTAGCAACTTGTTGGGAGACAACTTGCCATATTATGTTTTGAAACAACAGTTAGAAAAACTGTGCTGTAACCATTTTGGGGACTGTTGGTACCATTTATAACTACACATAACCTTCAATATCTTTCTCATTTGGATCCCATATTATGATGATATTCTATTGGATTTATATGGGATGGTTTGGGCAAAAACTAGAGAGGAGGTCGTTGAGGATCTAGTTGAATTTTTTCCTCTTGAAGGCAACATTATTGTAGCCCAATATTAGCAGCAGCTCTACACTTATCATAAGTGGAGAGAGAGACAGTGTGGGGTAGACCAATTGTTCTATCATGTTCATTTATGCATCCCACCTACATTGCAGGAGCCAAAGGTGGAAGAGTTTTTCCATGAGTTACTATTTTGGAGGGTGAATCACTTTGTGTGGATGATAGCTTGGGGATTAGAGCTTCACATGGGAATGATGGTTCCCAATATTTTTCAGATTATGTGCCTCAATAAGGCCTCTAGACAGCATATAGTTTCTTCCATGGATATTCCACTTCTTCTTGATGAGGGCCATTGGGACTTGTCACCAAAGGCTAATGATCCAGGTGGATATCGGTGGCTACCCACCTATTCCATTTGGACCAGCACCATCAATCCTTGTAGCTTTTCACATTCAGCACAACTTACTATTTTTAGCAGGTTTTTGGGTCCTCCACTCTCGGAGCCGTTTTTGGGGCTTAATGATCCAGGTGGATATTGGTGGCCACCCACCTATTCCATTTGAACCCCCATCATCAGTTCTTTCAGTTTTTCAGTTTCGGCATAACTTACTATTTTTAGCAGTTTTTCGGGTCCTGAACTTCCGGAGCCGTTTTGAGGCCCTAAACGACGTTTTTTGGGCATCGTTTCCCGAAATTTGTATTCCTCGGATAGAGCTTTCTAATGATGCATCATGTGCGTCAAACGGAGATAGTATGCCAAACTTACGTCCTTAGGAAGTTGAAACACCAATTTACCCAAACGGGGCCCATAGTTTTGGCGCTTCATCTCCTAGGGTTAGGTTTTTGGGATGTTTAGGGTTCTCCATTGTTTCTCAATAATAAATAGGCCCTCGAGCCTCATTGTAACACAGTTTAGAGGTCTATAGCCATCACATCTCTTCTCAGAGATTCGCTACCAACACCCTAGCTATTTTATTTCCATTATGTCTGTAAGCATATTTCTGTTATTAATTAAATGACGCATTATTTCCGCTGCATCTCTGTATTTATGGTTATGTGTTTATTCTGTTGCGTTCCTGCATAAATCCGGATCAGCTAACTTGTACACTTGGGAGGAGAAACTAGAGAACATATTGATGAGAAAGAACAATATCAATTGGAGAAGCTTATCATATGAGGATGCTACAGGAGGAGGAGAGGAGACTCTTCAGTTCTGTCCTTGTAGTTGCTTGAGGACAAGCAACATTTGGGGGGGGGAGGAATGTAATATTCCTAAATTAGCATGTTGCTAATTGGAATATTAATTTTTTCTATTATCATTTAGATAGATGAATAAGTGGGTAGGGAGACCCATAAATATCTTTAGTAGGAATAAAATACCTCTTAGTGTGAAAAGGGATCATCTTGATAGCTGGATAAATCATCCCCATGTGTGAACAGGGGCTAAAACATGTGGATAGTGTCAATGTTGACCAAATCAACAGTGCTGGAATGGAGAGAGTAGTTCATTAATGGAAGAAAGCCTCCATGAGAGTAGTGTCTTTAATGAGTGGGACCCAAGGTGAGAAGGCTCACAATGCATATAAGGAAGGGCAAGGCAACCATAGAACGCATGTTATATGATTATTGATTTTGATCCTTTTAGATCTAGATTTTTCAGGTGACATTTCTATGCATGCTTGTGTTGTTTAGCAGGGTCTAATGTGCTTCTTAGCACAAGGGTGTTCCTGAGCGGGAATCCCACCTCTATCCTTGAGAGGCCTCAAAGGAAGAGTATTTTCACTTCATTTCCACATTCTAGCATTAGGCCAAAGCTTCAGTCTTAATGTACATCGCAGATCCTGTTGAGGTTTTCTTGTGTTGTAGGGCAGAAGTTGTGGAAGGTTTGTTGAGCCATTTTTCTGGGCTTGTCTTTCAATGGGGAGGTAGCCTTTCCATTGGGAGATCACCAAGGAGGATCCTTGGGCATTATATCATTATTTGGCACTAGGCCAAGCTACCACCATCACATACAGTGCAGTTTCATTCCATATCTGCGTTATTTTGGAGAGTTGTTGCAGGGGTAAGTTCAGTGCTCCATTTGGTGTGTTTTCAGTTCATTGAAGGGGTCAGCCCTTCATTGAGAAAGTCTATTGGAGGGGTTCTTTTCATATCTACATCAGATTCATCCATTTCCTTCTATGTGCTTCAGTTGCATTGAATCTTCAGCCCTAGGGCTTTAGATCCACCATTTATATTTTGTGCATTTCTAGAAACCCTTCCTAGGTTGTCTTGGAAATGTGTTTGGGAGCATAGATCTCTAACCCCAACACCTTTTGAGCTAAATAACACCAGATATACATTTTTATATCATTCTTGTAGAATTTTATGCCCTAAAACTACGATGTCTTGGCTCATGGCATTTGTATAGCAGCTATTTCTCATGTATTAACATATTTGCTTAGTAGAGGCTTGTTTTCTATTGCTTGAGTGACTTGATCCTCAAGATATTGTGCCTATTATTTGTTGATATGATTAATAAGATGGTTGTACATTTGTCTCATGTAATGGTGTATTGATGTATTCACTACTATTTTCCATGTTTATGTGCTATATTCTTGCTTTTCCCATTTGGGAATATTACATCCATCTTCACTAGAGGATTTATTATAGCTTTTAGATACATTTTTATCTTCTTGATCATAGAAGCTTTTCCTTTTAAAATTTTTCTCGTTCTACATTTTCTTAGACTTTTTCTTTTACTTCCCTTTATACTGATTTTATTCTTTCTTATAAGGACATTTGGAGGCATAATTCCCCAGTCTTCTACAATTGAAGCAACTAAATAAGAGTATTCCTTTGTACTTACATGTACCTTTCTTCAATCTTCTGAAATTTTTTTCCTCTTCTTCATTAGAACCTAAGCATGAACATTTTTTGTCTTCTATAGACTTGTCTACTTTAAAAGTTGCATCTCTGGTGGTTGACTATCCTTTTGAAATTCTCATCTCATATGTTGTTAGAGAACCAAGTAGTTTATTCCTATTCAAAGTCAAAGTTTGTTGTCTCTTCTATAGTTGAAACCGTAGGATTAAAATTTGAAGGTAATTACCTCAATATGTTTTGAGCTATTACACTTTCTTTGATTGTTTCTCCTAGACCCATCATGGCATTAATAAATTCATCTAATCTTAGAAATAACTTAGAAATATATTCATCTTCATTCATTTTTAATGTCTCAAACTGCATTCTATATATTTTCAATTTGGCCATCTTTACTTAGGTATCTCCTTCATGAATATTTTGCACTTTATCCCAGATTTTTTTAGTTGTTTTACAATTCATTACTTTGATAAATTATGACTCACTCAATCCACTAAGAAGATCATTCATATTTTTTTCATTTTTCATAAATTCAAGTTTTTCATGTTTGTCGCTACTCATTGTATTTATTTCTTCATTTCCCATCAACATAGCATCCCAAACTTCTACTCCAACAGGCATTAAATATGTCTTCATCCTCACATTCAAGAATGAATAATTTGTTTTGGTGAATATGTTAGGTCCATATATTACTAGCATAGTCCCTTATTGTTGTTAATGTAGCCCCCTTATTGTTATTGTTGTACCCCTGTAACCCCAATATTGTAATTATTGTGCCCTTACATTATTACTGTTAGGTCGGCTAGGATTATATTGTGACCCCATGGACTCCTATATATAGAAGGAGATTTTGTCATTTGTATCAAGAATTATTCATTTATGTAATGTATTGGAGGTTTCCCCCTTGAAGTTGTTGATTTCTAAGGCATTGATCTCTCTTTTCTTCTATTTTTGGAGATGGTTTAATAATATTTGGTATCAGAGCTTTGGATTCTAGCGTTTCACTGCTACAAACAGGCCATCATGGAATTTTCGCTATAAATTTTTTTATATGAAGGATCAGAAGCTAAAAGTTTTACAGAGCGAAGCATAAATCCTGAGGAACGTTGTGTAAAAATTTAAGATCTTGGTTCACAACATTTTTGGAGATATGATCTGTGGAAATTAGGGTTTTTTCAGGCTCCCGAATTTCACCTAAACAGTTCATCATGGCATTTTCGCTATAACGTTTTTTCTACGAAGGTACATAAGCTGAAATTTTTACAGAGCTAAGATGAAATACGGAAGCACTTCCTGTAAAAATTTCAAATCTTGGTTCGCAATATTCGGAGATATTATCTGTGAAAGTTAGGGTTTTTTTAGGCTCCCGAATTTCATCTCAAAGAGGTGACCGTGGGAAAATCGTCATAACTCTCTCTCTGAGAATCAAATTGGAATTATGTAAAAAGTAGCCATAATTACATGGACTGTAGTTTCCTATGTATCAATTTCAGATCTAAAAAAGGAAACAATGACACGTGGCATTTTGTACAAGTTTTCTCTACTGAACCAGTCCATAATTAGGTCATTGTGGGAGGTTGGGCATAAATTTGACTTGAAGAATCCAAATCAGTTCAGACCTAAGGCATTCGAAAGAAGATTCAGAGGGATACTACAGGGGCGAATTTCATATATTGAAGATCCAAAATCACAGAGATAATTCAGTTTCAACATCGAGCTCCTCAAAAGCAAGAAAAAAGTGTGTATTTTATTTTATTTTTTCGAATTGCATAAGTCTTGTGTGAAAAATCAGTTTGAAGTGATTACAAAGGGCATATTGAAGCATAGATATCAGTATTGGGCTCAAAAATTCCACCTAAAAAGAATTCAACACCCATTAAGCCTTCAAAAGGCTCTACTATTACTCATGAAGTGTAAGAAGTGCAACATGACATCTCAAAATTACAAGAGCAAGTGCACCAAATTTCACTCTTGCAAAGAGCAACAAAAAATGAAATGGAAGTTTTGAAGAAAGGCATGGAATCTAATATGGATGGTTTGAAGAAAGCCGTGGAAGCTATGATGGATGGTTTGAAGAATGACATGGAAGATAAGATGGATGGCATGGAAGCTGGCAAAGAAGCTAAGATGGATGGCATGGAAGCTAAGATGGATGACATTGAAGCTAAGATCGATGAAAAAATGAAAGACAACTAGAAGACATTAATAATGATCTAAAAGCATACATGGAAGGTTTTATGACAAGGTTAATACAAGAAATGATTCCTGATGGCAGAAAGATAGTAGAGGAAACTCATGATGAGAACAAAATAAATGTTAATCGTGATTTCATAAACTCTAATTTTGGATTGAAGAACCACCATATTCCAAATATGGATATGAGGAATTTCGATGGAAAGGATCCCGTAACATGGATACTACAGATGGAGCAATATTTTGATCTCAATAATGTGCAAAACACACAAAAGGTATGCGTTGCAACTTTACATTTAGAACAAAATACATTTGTATGGTATCGATGGCTTTGCTCCTGTAACAAAATATTGTCACTTGGTAAATTTTTATGGAGGAAATAATAGCACATTATGAGGATATAAAGAGAAACACCTTCTTTAGCCAATTGATAAATCTCAGACAAAAGGGTTCAATGGTGGAGCACATTGAGGACTTCCAAAAATTGAATATAAGGGTAAATGATATTCTAGAGGAACACGAGATTGATGTATTCATAGGGACTTTAAAGGATAACATCCAACATGAATTTCATGTTTGGGAACCTGATTCATTGAAGAAGGCATTCAGGTTGGAAAGAAAAATTGAATGTAAAATTTACGATGACAAGGAAGCCTACCACTCACATCTATAAAAATGGAAGTGTTGCTACTCCTAGACTTCCGCAACCTACAAGGTTGACACCACAACAATTGGAAGAAAAAAGAGAAAAAGGGCTTTGCTACAGTTGCGATAGAAAATACACTAAAGGTCATAAGTGTGTTGAGAAGAAATAATTTTACATATATTGTGAAGAGGAGGAATAAAATGGACAAGAAACTTCAAAATAAGAGGACATACACCAGAAACCAACCCTAGAAGAAGAAGAAATGAGTCTAACCATATCGTGTAATGCATTGGCAGGAATTTACACTCCTCAAACTCTAATGATAGAAGGACATATCAAGAAGAAAAAGGTAATAGTGTTGATTTATTTGGGTAGTACCCATAATTTATTCATTGTAAGGTAGCCAAGGAATTGAATTGTTTCCTATACCCAGCACCAGAATGTCAAGTGATGGTTGCAAATAGAGGAACTATAAATTGCTCTGGAAAATGCCATAATATCAAGCTAACCATGGGGGAATATGTATTGAATATTGCAATGCTTTCCATTCCAATGGGAGATGTTGATGTTGTACTAGGAGTACAATGGTTACAATATTTGGGGACGATAGCTTTTAATTTTCAAGAATTTTTCTTGAATTTTTTTTTCGGAAGGAAAGGAAATTGAATTACGGGGTATCACAGGGAAGGCAGGAAAGATAATAAGCTCTAATTTCATGACAAATATTTTGAAGAAGGAACAACGAGTCGTAATTGCACAATTATACTCACTAGAAGTTCCAACATCAAAATCATCTATTTCTCCAGATCTCCAAAAAGTCTTGGACAATCATTCCAACGTTTTTGAAACTCCCAAAGGAATCCCACCTATTAGTGATCATGATCATGCTATTCATTTGATTACATGAATTTTTCCTCCAAACATCAGGCCTTACAGATATCCTTATGTCCAAAAGAGAAAAATTGAACGTATAATTGCAGAAATGTTAGAGGTTGGTATAATTCAACCTAGTCGAAGTTCTTTCTCTGCTCCAGTAGTATTGGTGCACAATAAGGATGGATCATGGCGCATGTGTCCACATTATAGGGAGCTAAATAAGCTCACTATTAAAGATAAATTTCTCATTTTTGTGATTGATCAATTATTAGATGAATTACATGGAGAAATTTATTTTACCAAGTTGTATCTTCGTTCAGGATATCATCAAATTAGAATGAAGACTGAAGATATTCTGAAAACAACATTTCAAACTCATGAGGGTCATTATAAATTTTTGGTCATGCCTTTTGGCCTTACCAATGCACCGTCTACATTTCAAGGGTTGATGAATTCTATTTTCAAACCCTTCCTTAGAAAATTTACGCTATTATTTTTTGATGACATACTAATCTACAGCAGGTCTTGGAAGGATCATGTTCAACATGTTGACAGGGTGCTCAAACTATTGGAGGAGAAACAACTATATGCAAAAACATCCAAATGTTTTTTTGGACTACAAGAGGTGGAATATCTAGGTCATATTGTATCTCATGAGGGTGTTAAGGTAGACCCTAACAAAATTAAAGCCATTAAGGAATGGAAAGTCCCCACAATTATTGGGTTAACAGGGTATTATCGCAATTTTTTTAAGAATTATGGGAGAATAACAGCACCTCTAACAACATTATTGAAGAAAGATGCATTTTCATGCACTCCTGAAGAAACCAAGGCCTTTGAACATCTTAAAGAGGTAATGTGCCTAGCACCAGTCTTAGCTACACCAAATTTCACAAAAACCTTTATTATGGAATGTGATGCCTCAGGAAATGGAATTGGTGTTGTTTTAATGCAAGAAGGAAGACCCATTGCTTTTGAAAGTAGTCCAATCAAAGGAAAGTATTTTCTATTTATGAGAAGTAAATGTTGGAAATACTACATGCACTAAAGAAATGGCGACCTTACCTAATGGGAAGACACTTCAAGGTAAAAACTAATCATGATAGTCTTAAACACTTTTTGGAACAAAGACTATCTTCAGAAGAGTAGCGAAAATGGGTCGCAAAGATGTTGAGTTATGACTTTGAAATCATCTACAAAAAAGGGAAGCTAAATTTTGTTGCAGATGCACTCTCAAGAAAAGATGAAGAGGTGTAAGAACTGCTTTGTGCCATTTCTATTATCCAACCAGATTTGATAATTGAAGCAAGGGATGAATGGAAGAAGGAAGAAGTAGTGTGGAAACTCATTCAAAATTTGCAGCAAGATCCTAGTACATCTGATACATTTAGTTGGAAAAATGATTCCTTATGGTACAAAGATCGCTTATATATTTTCAAGAATTTCCAATTAAAACAAAAAATTCTATTGGAATTGCACACTTCTCATTTAGGAGGACACTCAGGATTTTTAAAAACTTACCATAGGGTGAAGAAAGAATTCTTTGGGATGGCCTTAAATCTGATATTCAAAAATTTGTGGTGGAATGTTTGGTTTTCCAGCAAAATAAATTTGAGACAATTAAGACCCCGAGTCTTCTAAAGTCAACATTGGGAGGAGATTTCAATGGATTTTATCACAGTTTTACCTAAGTCCGAAGGAAAGAGTGTCATCATGGTGGTAGTTGATATACTTACCAAGTATGCACACTTTTGTGCATTATCTCATCCATTTAAAGCAAGTACAGTAGCTACTGCATTTATGGAAACAATTCGAAAGCTACATGGAAACACAAAGATTATTGTAAGTGACAGAGATCCCATTTTTACTGGAAATTTTTGGATGGAATTATTTTCTTGTTTGGGTACTCAACTAGCTCATAGCTCATCTTATCATCCTCAATCTGATGGTCAAATTGAGATAGTGAATAAATGTTTGGAAGGATATCATCATTGTTTTGTATCTAATAAGAAAACACAACGGTTCAAGTGGTTACCTCTTGCTGAATGGTGATATAACACTTCCTTCCATACTACAGCAAAAATTACCCCAATTATGGCACTTTATGGATATCATCCACCATCCATCACATCTTCTTTAAGAGAAAATTCCAAGGTTCAAGCAGTGGAATATCACATCGAGCATCAACAAGAAGTTCTCCAACTCTTAAAGGATAACCTAAATTTGGCATAAAATCGAATGAAACAACAAGCAAATCAACATTGCAGCGAAAGAAGTTTTTATCTACGAGACTGGGTATTTTTACGACTACAACGATACAAAAAAATGTCCCTCAAGCAAGCTAAGAAGGATAATAAATTATCGCCAAAGTAATATGTTCCTTACAAGGTGTTGCAAAATATTGGTACTATGGCATACAAATTGGAGATTCCTGCTTCTTCACGAGTGCATCCAGTTTTCCATGTTTCATGCTTAAAGAATGTTATAGGGGACAAACTTCCAGTTCAAAAAATATTGCTAGAACTTGATGATGAAGGAAAAATCATATTAGAACCTGAAGCAGTCACGGAAACAAGAACTCGACAGCTACAAAATCGATCAATTTCAGAGTATCTCATCAAATGGAAGAACTTATCCATTGAAGATTCTACATGGGAGGATGAGAATTTTATACAGATGCATCCGGAGCTACTCAAGCATTGATGACAACACTTTTTTGAAGGAGAGGGGCATGTTAGGTCCCTATATTACTAGTATAGTCCCTTATTTTTGTTAGTGTAACCCCCTTATTGTTATTGTTGTACCCCTGTAACCCCAATATTGTTATTATTGTGCCCTTACATTATTATTGTTAGGTTGGCTAGGATTATATTGTGACCCCATGGAATCCTATATATAGAAGGAGGTTTTTTCATCTGTATCATCCAAGAATTGTTCATTTATGTAATGTATTGGAGGTTTCCCCCTCGAAGTGGCTGATTTCTAAGGCATTGATATCTCTTTTCTTCTATTTTTGGAGTTGGTTTCATAACAGAATAAAGGGGATTTATTTATTGAGAATCCTTCCTAACTAGCCATTCTAATGATTTAGGACCTCCTTCTAGTTGTTAGAATAATGTTGGAGGAACTTTTCTTTGATACTAATTGATGTATGCTTGGAAATTACTATGAAGGGGGTGAATCAGTAATTTTAAGTTTCCAATTTTTTCTCAACTTATTTTTTTTTCAATGCAACTAATGACTTATGTATATTTTCAATTATTAATGGTTTCTTTTACAATTACCAGAGAGAGAGACATTTGCAAATATACTTATTCAGAATTCAAGATAATTTGCACAACATTCAACTAAAAACACATCGAGACACCAGATATAAGTGGAAACCCATAAGGGAGAAACCCATGAATTTTTGGTTGAAAGTGATATGAAGGAAAGCTCCTACTCTCTAATTAAATTAGATTATTTTTTGTAGGCTCCAACCTACAAGAGGTTGCTACCTCAATGAAGCTCCAACTTCCATAAAGTTTTCTATAGGCTACAACCCACAAGAGGCTCCTACCTCAACTGGCTACAACATGTTCATTATCAAGCTACGACTTGAAAGGATACTGCAATATCCTAATCACAAAATAAATTCAAGTTTGTTGGTTACCTGATATCAATTTATGCCCTCAAATCTGTTACTCACCTTTTTTTCTTCTCTTCTTTAGTTTTGGTCCTTTTCCACTACTTTTCTCTTCTTCTCCTAACCAGAATGTTGTTCATGAAACTTCTCATACAAACTTGTTCACATCAAGAGTTATTTTTTCATTCAACAATGTATTTTTTATAAGAATAACTTATTGATTGTTTGTATTATATACAGGAATACGAAATGAGGACTTGTCTCTTGGTCTTATAAGGTTGTTCACAGTCTTCCTCTTCATTTTCAAATCTGAAAATCAAAATTATGTAACATAAAATAGAGCTGAAATAATATAGCTAAACAATGATGATTGCAACAAACAAATCTTGAAAACTTTTCAGATTTGTATTAGCTACATTTGTACTTATACCATACATTTTTATGTTCAAGGAAAGCATACATTTTCCAGATTATTTCTTAATATCATGTGCCTTTTTTATTTTATTTGTAGGTCATACATCAAGATAACCAATAAAAATATTTAGTAATGATCATCCTTTTCACTTCACATCACTTATCAACCTTTGCATTCCAAGCAGTGTTGAAACAATGGAATTTAACATAAATTTTCCTTAACACAATTGACACCAATCAAATTAATGACATCAAGCTTCCTTAACATGATCATTTGACATCAATGCCAACATTACCAACAAGAAATTTTTAAAGGAAAATCTTCGTACACATCAACATAGGCTTGCAATGATTATAATTCATCCATTCAATTAATAAAAAAAATAAACCAAGTATCATAAGGTAAAGTCATGGTGTAGAACATATTCTTATATATTAAATAAACATTTGTTAACAAATAATCAATATCAATTCATCACATAGTTTATGACCCATTATAATAGACATCCAATTACCCAATCCAAATGTAGATGTTAGGGATTATACACAGTTCAATCAAACATATCAAATTAAGTGTTATGAAGACATTGTAATATGCACATCAAAATAATATAGAGATACTACAAAATCACGGATTATGCAATGACCCTTTTCACTCTAACATTCATATGTTTTATAGAGTCAAATACAATCAATAACTTATGGAAACAGCAGAAAGAGACAGGGTTCTTATGTTGCTCTAAATGAGATAAAAATTTCATCAAGCTACCATCGAAAGAAAACCTTAAAAATTCAATAACATGCCAATTAGAATGATAAAAGGCATGTCATATCAACATTGAGAAAATAAAGAAGGTTGCATAACAAAGCCATTTCAGTCATACAAAATCAAATCCAAAGGTGAAAGCTAAAAAAAAAAAGGATAAATTTGAGGGGCCACATATCACTTTAAAATGATAAGGGAGTCGGTTGGGCTTCCAACAACACCTTAACCGCATTCCTCCTAATTAAGCCTAGAAACCCCTAACACTTAAGCCCTTAAGCCATAAACCCTTAATTAATAACCCCTTACCCCCTAAGCCCCTAAACTAGTAAACCCTAACTCAGAATAATGCCTTAATCCCGAACCCTAAAATCCTTAAACCATAAACCCCTAATTTACAAAATAAAACTGAAATATAATGACATATAATGAATAACTTACGAAGGGACGATATTGATGTATGCCTTCAAGGTGTTCAAATTCTCTACAATGTTGCTTAGTTGTTTTTATTAAAAGTCTCCACCTCTTGTAGCCCCTGCATTTGGTACAAGGGAAATAACATTTTTCATCACCCATTTTTCCTTACAGAACTTTCAGTCATGATTATCTTCAAAAATCAACCGCAGTTTAACTATTTGTAATGAAATTAATAAATTATTTCTGAACAAAAAATAGTCCTTAAATATAATTTATTTTGTCATATTTTTTACGTCCAAATATTATGGAGAGGCGTTAATTATAGAAATTTTAAGGTATAAATGGGTCTCCTAAGGAATATGATAAAAAAAATAGTGGAAATAGTAAAATAAGGTTATATTACCTCATCAAGTTTTGGAGGGAAAAAAAAAAACTATTTTTTCAACTCATATTGTCAACTTATCTTCTTATGATTTTACTCAAATTTCAAGCAAGAGCATTCATTGGATGTGGAATTTAATTTTTCATCCAAGGAGTACCCATGTTGCATACTTTCTATGGACCCTACTACAAGAAAAATGTGAAATACATGAAAAAACATGAAAAATTAAACTATGCATCCAACGAGTGCTCCCGCTTGAAATTTGAGTAAAATAGTATACATATAAGTTGAAAACACGAGTTGAAAAAATAGCTTTTTAATTCCAAAAATGGTGGATCATCCCCCATGGTTGACATCATCATATTGAATCCTATTGGTTCTTATAAAGTTTATTTTTGTTGTACATTTTTGTTTTGAGGCCCATTTTTAACCTCAAAATTTCTCTAATGGTATAACGATCAAAAAAATTGATCGAGTCCAACATCGATATTCTGGCAGTGTTATCGTTGACCTAGTCAAATGTCGAAAATCCAGCGAACGTTGCAAACACATCAAGTATCTAACATAATTATAAGACATTATATATCTGAAAATTATGTCGAATATCTGACACAAAACATAAATGTGTAGGATATCTGACGTTGTTTGGGACTTTCTTTTCTGAAATACAAAAAATCTAAATAAAATCCAACAGTATAGCTTATTTTGTCAGTATTATCAAAGTAAAGTGTAAGTTTTCTCTCCCATATGTAGTAGCGGAAAACTATTACATTTTTTCAAATTTTTATCCTACTTGCCACACCCTTCACTTTCTACTTTAGTTTATGACAATTTTATCTCAATGATTGGATTAAATATTGTCGATTACATGGAACATATCTCCATTATGTAGTATGGTGTTAACATGGAACTTGTTTCTTTGTCAATTATGAGAGTTGTAGTAGGTGAATTGTTCATAGTTACCAAAATCATCATGAATATGATCATTTCCTACAAATCATCTAGCAAGGATCTTAGAAAAATGGTTGTTATGCCTTAAGCCTATGATTAATGAAATCTCTAGGATTTCTTCTCACTTAAAACATTGAACCCATAGAGACCATTCATTCAAGGAATTTCAAACCCAATTGCAATATGACCTCTACCTCATCAAAAAATTAGATATACTGAGTAGCTTTAGGTTATATATGAGGTATCAATATCAAATCATATGCTACAGTTTGGGTATAATTCCAATGATTACTTTCCCAGCCAAGGCTTGCTTGTTCTTATCATTGATGTACACAAGCAAGTCCTAAACTCCAAGGGTTGTGCCAAAGGATTGTAACATATTGATGAAATGGAAATTTCACACATAATTTTGTTTTCCTTGTGGCATTGTGCAATGTACTTTAAAATATTTAATCTTTGAGATGTTTTGCATTCTCAAGAATTTTTTAGTTTTGTGACATATCATACCTCACCTTGTTTCTCATGTGACATATCACATCTTGCAAAAGTTGTCTTCCTTGCAATATGTCACATGATTCAAAATTTATTCTTCATGTGGTGTGTTATCTTTCATTAAAGATCTTATCTCTCCAATAAGAAAGTGTTGGGTATGTGTTATATTCTTTACACGAGTAGTGTTAGGCATTGTTGTGTTTTTTTTAGTGTAGCAAGGAGTTTGCAAGAGGGTGGAAGCCTAGCCTGCAGGGGGGTTTTCAAGTGGGAGGTGGCCCCCCTACACGGTACAAAGCCTCGGGAAATTTAATTTTTTTATGTAGACCCAATAATAGTTGGGCAGCCCCAAGGATGGTTGGCGAACCTACCCATGGATTTCATGCATGGTTTTGGGCATGATGGTTTTTTCCCATGGTATTTTGTAGATCCGGTCAAGGGAACTATGGTTATGTTCTAATCCAGTGTTAACGGATTGGGGTTTATGGATGCTTCGTCATGTATATAATGAATTGTAAAATTAAAAGGAATATAATGAAAAATCAATCTGGCTTCCCTGGTTTGGGTTTTAGGAGAAAATTTATTTGTATATTTACTTTTCCCGCCATTGTTTATTTTCATATTTTAAGAATATATTTGCACATAATTTCTTGATTCGGGTGGATATTGGTGGCACATACCTACTCCACTTGGACCCACACCATTGTTTTTTTAATTTTCGTTAATTGTAGCACGGTTTACTATTTTTGGTGTTTTTTAGTCTTGAACTTCTAGAGTTGATTTAAGGCCCTAAATGACTTTTTCTGGGAAAACGGGCAAACGACTTGCTTAAGGAAAAATTTTGTAGTTTAAAGTTGTCTTCCTAGAATAGATATTTCTAACAAGGTATTGTACACGTCAAATAGAGATCTTATGTCAAAATTACGACCCTAGGAAGTTGATGTATCAATTTACCCCAACAGGGAACACATACTTTTGGTGCTTCATATCCTAGGGTTATGTTTTTGGATGTTTATGGTTTTTCATTGTTTCTCAATAATAAATAGGCCTTTGAGCGTCATTGTAACAAAAATCAGAATACATGTGGCTGTAACATATCTTCTTAAAGATAAATTGTCATCATCTAACCTAGTTTGTTTCCATTTTGCATGTAAAACATTTTCAGTACTTTGTTCTTATTGAATTGAAGATTTGTTTTCGTTGTATCTCTATGTTTTTTAATATTTGTATTTCATTTCATTCTTTCATAAATCTGGATCAATGGTATCAAAGCAGTCTTCTCTTTATTTTATTTTCTTTGCATGTCCCCAAAAATGTCAGGGTATAAGGAGTTAGGACTTGAATTGGTTGAACCCTTGCAAGACTATCCCCGCTGACACCGAAGGATACCCATGGGGGAAGAAAAGAAAAATGAGAGAGTTGGAAATCATATCAAATTATTGCTCGATTAATTCCTCGAGTGGAAAAGGAACTAAATGATGGATAAATTTTCCCAGATCCTTCGATGGATGCAAACAGGTGATGCATCTTCATCCAGCAGTCACTTAAGTGGTGTCGACCCTTTCAAGTTATAAGTTAAATTTAACATCCCTATATTTGAGGGTAAAATAGACATAGATGTCGTAGATAATTTTTTAAATCTGTTGGAAGGATATTTTTTGGTTCATGATTTTTCCGATAAGGAAAATATTACTTTTACTCTCCTCAAAGCCATAGCCCACGTCAAGGACTTGTGGGAAACCTACTGTGAGCATAAGGATGAGAGGGAACCCTCACTTTTTTCATCCATACCCACTTGGAATTCCTTCCAAGACTTCATTAAGGAACAATATTACCCTATCGGGAGCTATGAAGATAAGTACATAAAATGAACCACATTATTGCAAGGAAGGGACCAAGACATGTTAGAGTTCACAAATAATTTTCATACCCATTGTAGTAAATTGGTTATCAATGATTATGAGCAGAATATGGTACTAAAGTACCATGTCTATCCACACAAATACATCTAGGATGAGATTTATTTCCTGTACATATCCTCACTTAGCGCCACATACTTATACGTTTTCTAGATCAAACATAAATTCAAACAAAAGAGGTGAGACTTTGGATCTGTGAATCTGAAGCAAGGACAAGGTGCCCCCAAACCGCAAAAAAAAAGGGAAAATCCAAGGAGGAGTGACCCAATACAACCCATTGACGTCGTAACCAAATAATATCACCACAAATATGAACAATGACATGGGGAAGTGGTGTGAGTTCCACAAGAGCCCCACTCACAACACTAAGGAGTGTCATGCCAAAAAGTCACTAGTGGTTGAGTTGAAGGCTTGAGATTCATATGCATGTTCTGACTCTCAGTCGGATCCTGACAAGGGGAATAAAAAAGGGAAGCATATTACTGATGGAGATCCCAACTCCACCATTTCCACCACCAAGGTCTATAAGATTGATCGCGAAGACCCATAGGAAGGGGAGTGTCTATTCCACTCACAAATGTAGATGACGGGGTTTTCATTACACTTGATTGTCGACAGCAGGAGCCAAAAGAAACTCATCTTAATAGAATTCGTTAAGAGGATAGGCCTTCCAACCACACCACACCCTACAACCATACACCATCGGATCGCTCCACCAAGGACGATATATCTGTGTCATCCTACAGTTTTGCCTTCCTTATAGCATCAAACCCTTCACAGATGAGGTATTGTGTGACATTGCTCCTCTTGAATTTTTTGATGTATTATTAGTCCAACCATACTTACGGAAGTGTCATGATGTGTATGATTCTATGCCCCACATTGTTATTATTACTTTGGGTAATAATTTCTACATAATATCATAGGTAGGTCTGCCTACCACCATCTCTTTGATCTCTGCAAAGCAATGCAGTAAGATCATCTCCTAGGTCGTCAAATTTGTTTTCTTTCTGATTCACTCTCAAAATAACGGGAATATCGTGGCCACGTCCATGGCCTCTGGAAAATTTTCCTCCACACAGCAAAATTAGGTGGATAAGGTTGTGGAAGAATACAGGGACATTTTCTCCACACCCATAGGGGTACCCTTTCACTGCTAGTTTAAGCATTTGATTGATCTGAATCATGGATAAAATCTACCCAATGGGGAAATATAATTTCACTCCATTCTATAAAATGAAGAAATCAAGCAGCAGATCTAGGAGTTGTTGCAAAAAGGGCACATCCAACCAAGTTCCTCACCTTGTCGAAGCCCGATTTTACTTGTATAGAAGAAGGATGGGACTTGGAGGCTCTACTTTCATTATCGAGCACTAAAAAAATCACTACCAGGAACAAGAATCCAATCCCACGGATTTATGACCTTATAGACCATCTCAAGGGGGGAAAAGTGTTTCATCAATATCAATTTGAAGTCTAGATATCACCAAGTACCCATAGAGCCCACATATGTATGGAAAACCCCCTTCAAATACAAGGAAGGAATTTTTAATGGTTGGTTATGCTTTTTAGGTTGACAAATGCCCCTAAAAGTTTTATGAGGTTGAGGGATGACATCTTGTGGCCCTTCACCAACTCGTCCATGGTTGTTTATCTAGGCAAAATACTCATCTTTAGCAAGAGTTAGGAAGAGCAATTGAAACACATTCGGTAGGTCCTTTAGACCCTGTGGCAGCACACTTTGTGTGCCGACTTGGAGAAATGCACATTTGGCATGAGCCAGATCCAATATATGGGTTACATCATAGATGATAAAGGTGTTCTTGTGGATCTGGCTATGATCCAAGACATTCAGAATTGGCCATCCTCGACAACTCTAACAGAGCTTTGCAGCTTTTTGGGCCTTGCCAATTTTTAATAGAGATTCTTGTTGGGATTCTCCCATATCACTTGGTCTTTGAGTCATATTACCAAAGGCAGAGAAAAATAAAAAAATTCCTATTTCAATTCCCAACATAAGGTGTTAATTGATATGAAGCATTTCCTTTGTTATGCACTTATACTCACACTGTCAAACCTGCAACAACCATTTGAAATTGAGATGGACATCTCCGACCATGCTATTTGTGCATTCCTCACCCATTAAGGGCATCTGGTGGCCTATCCAAAGTGAGACACTTTCTGATACAATTTATAACTACCCCACTTATAATAAAGAAATGTATTGGCAAAGGAAACATTACATTCTAGCGAAGGAGACATTCATCCACATAGATCACTGACCTCTTAAATTTATACAGACACAAGGGAAGTTGCAGAACAATCGCCATCACAAGTTACCTACATATATACAAAAATTCCACTTGAGCATTGACTACAAGAAGGGTAGCACTAATTATGTTTTATATTTCCTAAGTCATCCCCCAGTTGCAGCATCGAATATCGTTCTCAAATCTTGTGGCAACAAGACCTCTATATGACCACAACTGTAGAAAAATTATCCATAGTTCACCACCACGTAATAGATTATATAGGATGGCAAGCAAGTTACATATCTCCACCTCCATGATGCATCATTATGCTACCTAAGCCACATTTTTGTTCCTTCAAGTGAGCATGCCAATCTAATTTTGGAGGTGCACTACAGGTGGGTCACAGGACACTTTGGTGTGGAGAAAACTCTGGTTATACTGGAGAAGTATTTTTATTGGCCCAAACTCTAATAGGATGTTTTGAAAGATATTGTATATTACACTTCCTATGTCGTCACCAAGCCAACCATCAAAATCAAGGCATGTACACCCCTCTTCCTACCCCCAGCCATCCCTGGGAATCTATCTCTAATGACTATCTCTCTCGCCTCCCCTCTACCAAGCATGGTAATGACTATGTATTTTTTTTTGTGGATAAATTCTCTAAGATGGATACATTTGCATCCTACAAGAAGAGTATCACAGTAGAGGAATTTGCCAAACTCTTCTTTGAATGAGTGTGGGTACATTTTTGCATCTCGCAAACCATTATATTAGATTGGGATAGGAGGTTCCTGGGTACATTTTGGTCGAGCCTTTAGACACTATTGGACACTGATATCACCAATTCGATTTCATTACATCCCCAGATTGATGTCCAGACAAAAGTGGTCAATGGGATGATAATGCACATAGTCTGCATGTACAACTCCAAGCATCCACGAACCGGTGATGATACCTTCCCTATCAACGAAATCTATGTTTTTTTTCATATCTATATTTAATTATGTTTTTTCATACATATATATTAGTGGTATCAGAGAAGTCTTATCTTTCTCGGTATTTTTGTTCATGTCCCCAATGAGGTCAGGGTATAAGTCTTTGGGACTTGAATTGGTTGAACCTTTGTAAGATCGTCCCTGTTGAAACTGACAACCACCCATGGGGGAAGAAAAGAAAGATGAGGGAGTAGGATATCCTATCAAACTAATTCTTAAATAATACCTCGAGTGGAAAAGGAATGAGATGATGGATCACTTTTCTCTAATCCTTGCACATATGCCAACATGCGATGTATCTTGATCCAGTAGTCACTTAAGAGGTGTTTCCCCATTCAAGGTACAATTTAACTTGGACATACCTATATTTGAAGGCCAAATAAACAACCATAGATAAAAGGTTAAATATTCTAGAAGGATATTTTTTGGTTCATAATTTTTTTGATAGGGAAAATATTATTTTTTCTCTCCTCAAATCCACCCCCCATGTCAAGGAATGGTGGGAAACCTACTATGAGTACAAGGATGAGAGAGAACCCTCATGTTTTTCAGCTACACACACTTGGAATTCCTTCCAAGACGTTGTTAAGGAAAAATATTACCTTGTCATGAGATATGAAGATAAGTACATAAAATGGACCACACTATGATAAGGGACCAAAACATACCGGAGTTCACAAATATTTATCATACCCTTCACATGAAATTGGTTATCAAGGATTATGAGTGGCATCTGGTACTCAAGTACCACTTTTGTCTACAAAAATACATCAAGGATGAGATGTATTTCCTGGAAATTTCCTTGCTCAGCAATGCATACCGATACGATTTCAAGATTCAGACGAAATTCAAACAGAATAAGTGAGACTTTGGATATGTGAATTCGAAGCAAGGAAAATGTGCCCCCAAACTGTAGAAAAAAAGAGAAAATCCAAGGTGGGATGACCTGATATAAACCATTTAAGCCGAAAATAAATAATAGCACCACAAATATGAATAAGGAGAAGGGAAAATGGTGTGAGTTCCACAAGAGCCCCACTCACAACACAAGTGAGTGTTGTGCCAAACAATCACTAGTGGCCAAGCTGAATGCTTCCGAGTCATATGCATGTTCTGACTCTGAGTCAGACCTCGAAAATTAAAATGAAAAAGGGAATCAGATTATTGATAAATATCCCAGTTCCACCATTTACACCACCAACATCCAAAATATTGAGCCCGAAGACCGAGAGGAATGGGAACATCACTTCCACTCATAGATGTGGGTGAAGGGGTTGTCGTTGTAGTTCATTATCAAAACTAGGAGCCAAAAGAAACTCATCTCATCAGAAGTCATTAAGTATTTGGGCCTACTAACCACACCACACCTGTAGCCATACACCATCAGATGGCTCCACCAAGGACGAGATCTTCACTTCAGCTAGCAGTGTCGCCTTCATTATAGCATTTACCCCTTCACATATGAGTTTCTATGTTTCGTTTCTCCTCTTGAATTCTTTGATGTATTATTAGGCCAACCATACTTTTGGAAACATAATCCTATGTATGAGTCTAGTCCTCTCACTATTAGTATTACTTTGGACAATAAGTTATAAAGGATATCGTAGTTAGCCCCACCTATCGCCATCTCTTTTATCTTTGTAAAGCAATGCAGAAATATCATATCCTAGAGTGGAAAATTTGTTTTATTTCTGATTTTATCTCAAAATAAGGGGAATATCATTTCCAATCACTTGCCCCCAAACTGGGTTCCTCCATGTAGCAGAAGCAGGTGGATAAGGTTGTGGAAGAATAAAGGAACATCTTCTCCTCACCCATAGGGGTACCCTTGCACTGCCAAGTCAAGAATTCGATCGATATGACTCCTAGAGCACCTCTACCCAATGGGATAATATAATGATGCTCCATTCTAGAAATTTAAGGGATCAAGTAGTATATCCAGGAGTTTCTGCAAAAAGGGCACATCCGACCAAGTTCCTCACCTTGTGGGAGCCCGATTGTACTTGTGTAGAGGAAGGATGGTACCTCGAGGCTCTACATTGATTATTGGGCACAAAACAAAATCAATGTAAGGAACATTATCAATCCCACAAATTGATCACCTTTTGGACCAACTCAAGGGGGCGAAGTATTTTAGCAAGATCGATTTGAATTATGGCTATCACCAGGTAGCAATAAAGTCCACAGATGTATGTAATACCTACTTCAATTCAAAGGAAGGCATTTTTGAATGGTTTTTCATGCCTTTTTAGTTGAAAATTTCCCCTGCAACTTTTATGAGGTTGATGGATGACATCTTGCGACCCTTCACCAACTCATTCATGGTTGTTTATCTGGATGAAATTCTCATCTTTAGCAAGAGTTTCGAAGAGCACTTGCAACACATTCAACAGGTCCTTCAGACCTTGTGGTAGCACAAAATTTGTCACAAGTTGGAGAAATGCACCTTTGTCATGAGCTAGCCCCAATATCTAGGTTACATCAAAGATTAGCAAGGCATGCATATGGATCCTTCTAAGATCCAAGTCATTCAAGATTGGCCAGCCTCAACAACTCTAACAGAGCTTCGCAACTTTTTGGGCCCTTCTAATTTTTATCTGAGGTTCGTGTTGGGATTATCCCATATCACTTGGCCTTTAAGTCATATTACCAAGGGAAAAGAAAAAATAAATTTTTCCTAGTATGAGTCCCAATAAAAGGTGTTCGTTGAGCTGAAGCATTGCCTCTGCTCTGAACCTATAGTCACATTTACATACCTACAACAACCATTTGAAATTGAGACAAATGCCTTTGACTATGATATTAGTGTAGTCCTCACCCAACAAGGGAATCTAGTGGCCTATTATAGTGAGACATTTTCAAATACAATTCGGAAGTACCCCACCTATAATAAAGATATGTATTTTATCGGGCAGTATTTACGGCAATGGAAACATTACATTCTTGGGAAGGAGACAGTCATCCACATAAATCACCGACCTCTTTATTTTATATAGACACAAGGGAAATTGTGGAATGATCACCATCATAAGTGGTCTACATATCTACAATAATTCTACTTGAACATTAAATACAAGAAGGGTAGCACCAATCATGTTGAATATTGTCTCATTCATCCCCCAGTTGCAGCACTTACTATTGTTCTCAACTCTTGTCCATGAGACCTTTGGATAGCCGCAACTGTACAAAATTGATCCATATTTCACCACCACATACTAGATGCTAGTGGATGGCAAGAATTTTCTATATTTCCACCTCCATGACTCATTTTTATTCTACCTGGGCCACCATTTTGTTCCTTCAAGCAAGCGTCCTAAGATGATTTTGGAGGCACATTATAGTCGGGTCACAACACACTTTGGTATGGATAAAATTCTAGTCGTATTGAAGAAGTATTTTCATTGGCCCAAACTTCAAAAGAATGTTGGAAAATATGTCATATCTTGCACTTCCTGTGTCATATCCAAGCCAACCATGAAGAATCAAGTCTTATACATTCATTTTCCTACTCCTAGCTAGTTGGGAACCTATCTCCATGGACTATCTATCTAGACTCCCTTCTACCAAGCATGGTAATGGCTATCAATTTTTTGTCATGGACATATTCTCTAATATGGATATATTGGTGACCTGCAAGAAGAGTATCACAACAGTGGACACTGCCAAACTCTTATTTGAACGAATGTGGGTACATATTGCAATCCCGCAAACCATTATATCAAATCGAGAGAGAAATTTCTTGAGCACATTTTGGTTTATCCTTTGGACACTATTGGACACCAAGATCACCAACTCGACTGCATTCCATTCCCATACTGATAACTAGACATAGGTCGTCAACAATATGATAGTGCACATACTCTGCATGTACAACTCCAAGCATCCACGAACCTGGGATGAGAGCCTTCCCTATGTGCAGCACAACTATAACATAGCTCTCCATACCTCGACTGGTGGTAGTCCTTTCAAGTGGATTTTGGATTCCAACCATTGTGTCAAATCGATGTTGTCATGCCTCATGTGACTACATAGACATAATCCACACATGTACATTTGGAGCCTAATAAACTAGCCAAGTTTATTGAACGCATCTAGCACATAAACTAGAAGTTTCACTACATCTTATAAAATTCTAATGCCAAGTACAATCAGCGACATGATCAACATCGGGTGTCGCACAAGTTTTAGGTGGGAAACAAAGTTTGGTTGCAATTGCAGAAAGAACGCCTTACCAGATCCCATCAGAAGCTCGGGACACTCCGATATGTGCCTTACACCATCACCATGGTTGTGGGAGACAATTATTTTGAGCTTAGAATTCCCCCATTCCTTGGCCTACACCCATTGTTCAATGTGTACCTCCTTTGGCCATACTTTCCATCATTATTGGACACATCAGACATTACATAACAACTCACACCAACAGAGTTAAACCCAGACTGCATGGAACATGCCACAACAAATCATATCATGGACATGTAGATTCAGAACACTCACCAGCAAAATATCCAACTATATGATATTGTCAAAGTTGGACAACTACTACACCAAGGAAAGTGGCTCACCATGGACCAGGCTCTGCAAAAGTTTCCTCATCTCATGGAGGCACTCAACACAATGGAGACCATTACTTCTGAAGGGGGTAGGATTGATCCAGGTCAATATTGGTGGCCACCCTCCTATTCCACTTGTACCCCCACCACTTCTTATTTTAGTTTCCTTAATTGTAGCACATTTTACTATTTTTGGCAGTTCTTCGAGTCCTAAAATTCTAGTCATTTTGAGGCCCTAAATGACTTTTTTTTTCTGGAAAATTAGCAAATAAATAACTCGTGATAGGTGTTTGCAGTCAAAACATGTATTCCCTGGATAGATATTTCTAATGAGGTATCGTACGCATCAAACAAAGATCGTATGCCAAATTTATGACCTTGAGAAGTTGATGTACCAATTTACCCGAACGAGATATTATTAGGAAACTATACTTGTGGAAGTGTCATGTTGTGTATGATTCTAGGCCCCACACTATTATTATTAATTTAGAAAATAATTTTGACAGGATATCGAAGGTAGCCCCGCCTACTGCCATGTCTTTGATATCTGCAAAGAAATGCAGTAAGATCATCTCCTAGACCAGGAAATTTCTTTTCTTTCTTATTCGCTCTCAAAATAAATGGAAGATTGTAACCACATCCATGGCCCCTTAAAATGTTCCTCCAAGAAGTAGATGTAGGTGGATAAGGTCGTGGAAGAATACAAGGGCATCTTCTCCTCACCCACGGGGGTACCCTTGCACTTATATGTCAAGCATTCGATCGATCTGAGTCCTAGAGCACTTATACCCAATGGGTTGATATATCGCCTCTCCACTCTGGAAAATGAAGAGTTCAAGTGGCTGATCTAGAAGGTTCTGCAAAAAGGGAACATATGACCAACTTCCTCACTTGTGGGAGCCTGATTGTATTTGTAGATAAGAAGGATGGGACCTCGAGGCTCTACATTGGTTATCAGGAACTAAACAAAATCAATGTCAAGAAAATGTATCCAATCATATGGATTGATGACCTTCAGGACCAGCTCAAGGGGGGCAAGTATTTCAGCAAGATCGATTTAAATTTTGGCTATCACCAGGTACCAATAGAGCCCATGGATGTATGGAACATCTTATTAAAATACAAGGCATTTTTGAATGGTTGGTCATGAATTTCAGGTTGAAAAATTCCCCTGCAAATTTTATGAGGCTGATGGATGACATATTTTTTCCCTTCACCAACTCATTCATGTTTTTTAACAAGGATGACATCCTCATCTTCAGCAAGAGTTGGGAATAGCACTTGCAACACATTTGGTGGGTCCTTCAGACCTTGCAGCAACACAAACTGTGTGCCAACTTGGATAAATGTACCTTTCGCATGATTCAAGTCCAATATCTGGGTTACATCATAGATGAGCAAGGAATGCATGTGGATCCGGCTAAGATCCAATTCATTGGGGATTGGTCATCCCAAACCACTCTAATAGAGCTTCGCATATTTTTAGGCCTAGCCAATTTTTATCATAGCCTCGTGTTGGTATTCTCCCATATCACTTGGCCTTTGATTTATATTACCAAGGGCAGAGTGAAAGATTTTTTTTCCTTTTCTGAGTCCCAACAGAAGGCGTTCGTTGAGCTGAAGCATCGCCTCTGCTCTGCACCTCTACTCACATTTCCATACCTATTTTTAGGTAGAATTTTCATGATTGTGGACAAATTTGAATTCCCTATACCTAGTGGTCTAGCCTAGAAAAGCAGAAGACAAAAAACATAGATTTTTCCTTAGATAAATCAAAGTATGGTAATGAAGGCTACCTCAAATATGTAGCAATATTCCCTTTTCTCCTCACTTGTAAGTTCCAATTGTATCTCCAAGAATTATAATTAGAACTTTCACACATGACTAAAACAATAAAATTATCCACAACATCCATGTTGCATAATATAACACCTCTATTCAATGAATTGGCATGGCATTGAAGAACACGAGTGAAAACATAACACAACATATATAGGAAAACAAGATACTCTTTGTATTAAGAAATATAGGAGTGCGTTTACAACCATAAATAGTAACTGACTTTATAGATGTCTCCCCAAGTTGACTTGTCCTTCCTTGTCACAAAGCACACCTCAACATCAACCCTAATGCATGAATCTGATGACTCGTGTAGGTTCAAGGTAGCAACATGAGGGCACTATCAATATCCAAAAGCCAACCTTAAGGCTATGGAAGGTAGTAAATATATAGGGTAAGATTGATAGTTTAGGGTTTACCATTATGGGATTGAGATCCACATATGATGGGAGGATGAGCTCAAGGGATAGGAGGTGAATTCTCCAATATAGGATCAGATAGGATTCAAGCTATTCATCCATGGTAAATAATTAAAACGACCTTGGAAGCTTCTATAAGAGGAAGCTTCGTAATTAGTTTTAATTTTCCTTAATTTATAGAACCAACACACTTGTAGAAGGGAGCAACATGTACTGACTAGTGCAAGTGGAAAAGCATGCAAAAAGCGCTGAACCCAAGTGGCCAAGGAATCAAGGTGCGTTGGGGATAAAAATATTTTTTTGAGAAATTTATCGCAAAAATGTGGCCTTTTTAGAGAGATCGTGCTTAGGGATTTGTGAAGGGATGATGAAAACATGATCATGGATATCGATTGATCCGATTTGGAAACATATTGAATATATGTTACAAAAAATCCTATAAAATATCTCCCCCTAAAGTAAAAATTCAGGAGTGATAGTTGATGACTGAAGTGCTTTACCTTCTGACAAGTCTGGATCAAGAAAAATTGGTTCATATCATCATACGTTAAAATATATTTTCATCATGATATCATTGTTGAGGGAGGCATACCCATGCTCAACATATAATCCAATATTACATGTACAATGATCAAGAATTATCATCCATTGATGATAGAGTGTGGACCTACTATTGAATGATTTTCTGTATGGTCATAGCCATACTTTGGAATACTATATTAATCCTAAAATATTAGCCCTTGGATGAAACTAGATCTGGGGTCTTTTATCTCGTTCACTCGATCATTCAACGTACAAGTCTAACCATGTGAATAAATGAGTTGGAGTCGAACATGGTAGACACCATCTTATTACCATCCAATGATGTAAGTTTTTAACAGACGCGAGAGAAACCACTAATGATGTGAATGGCTCTCAAGGTACCATAGTACAATATATGTGGTGTGAATAGATGAGTTGAAGTCGAACACCACACATAATATTACGGTCTAAGGCCAATGATGAATAATTGTCGCCAAGAGCAAGGAAAATTTCCCTTGATGTATGAAATCTCCAAGGTACCAAACGAATTTTCTAAGTCAACTTCCTGGATGATGATTTCATGTCAATAGGAAGTGAACTGTCATATGAGGGCCTTGATGTATCCCCCATCAACTAAACGAAATGTGTATCAAAAATTTGAGACATAATGATGTTGATGTGGAGTTTGTTCAATAATTTCATACATGAATGAAGGCTTAAAAGTATCATAGCATATATCAACTAAAGTACTTCTCTTGAACATATCAGCAACACTTTATGGAATTGGCAGCATTGACCCCAAACCAAAATATGGAGGCTTTTAATATGGCATGATGAACCAAAAAGGCGAAAATATTTCCCAACCCAAAATTCATGGAGATGAAGTGAAAGAGTGTCAAGTTCAAGAGTGACTCACTTCCATTAATAGCTACATTACCTTGTCTTCCCAATTTCCCCAAGAATTTTTGGTTAATACCTATTTATTTTTGAAAAGATTGAGGAGGATAACATGTGCTTGATCTATAAGTTCACCCTTTGAATGAATCCTTCTCAATATTTTTAACGAACCCTGAGAAGGAGCGGTTTGGTCGCATTGTATTTGATGATTTCAATGGTGTTGGATGCTTTTACGAGTCCAGCGAAGGTGTAACTCAACTTATTTTTCATATTTAGAGAGTTTGATAAAGAGGCGAAAAAAAACTCCAAAGGTTCTGTTGACAGGAAAATCTGTCCGGCCAACAGCAGGGGATCTCCCCGATAAAAAGTCCCAACTAGACTCTGAACCGTTTGGAATAGGGATCCCATCTAGGGTGTGGGTCCAGCTACTACTTAATTCTCCTTCCTTGGGTCTCAATAGAACTCAATGAACCTGCGGACACACGCTTATTCGGACGATACAAGATACATGATTGATGAGTTAAATGAGTGTATACACTATGCGTAGCAAGCTGAATAATAAAGCATGGGGGGCCAAATGGAATGTTGTCAACAGCATGTCATTAGGGTCATGATTTTATGTTGTTCTAACCACAGAAGAAACAATTCTTTATGGCAAAACATCCTTCACTTCCTTAAATGATTTTAATGAAAATATAAATGTCAGTAAACAAAGTTATTAACATTCATTGAGGAAGCACAAATAAACTTAGCATCATTAACACAAGTACAGAGAACTATAATGCATAAATGATGTCATTGGAAACACAGTTTCGTTAATCAAAAGATGTTGGAAACTGAAAAAGAAATACTCATAGTGTTCACACATCAAAACACATCAGATCCCAAAGGAGTTTAACAAGTATCTGTATTCATATTCAAAAGTGTGTAGTCCTTCTATACAATGCTCTCTAACTCTTTGATTCCCAAACAAAAGATCTCTACAATCTTCCCGAAGGAAGTTCTTATAGACCAAAACTTTCCCTTTGGGCTTCCTGACTTTTCGCCTCCCCAACTGTTGGGCTGCCTTGCGACCTAAATGGAGGTTGCGACCTGCGACCTACTACCATCTGATCATGAGAATGTGCGTGTGATCATGAGGTCATGGGCATCAACTTGTTGCTCTCTGAGAAAGTTATTCCATGTACGATAATCTGTCACTATTGGAGAGATCAAGGGAACTTCTTCCCTTAACCGATGCAGGCACTCTAAGGCATTTGGAATCAAATTATCTCTTTTGAGTGTGACTTGGTTGGCTAAAGAGGCCAGTTTAGTGTAGATCCAAACTGGCGTAACAATGAATTTACCCAAGTTCTCCTACGATGCTGCAAGATCAGGAGTAGCAGCGGCATGTCTGATAGGTTGCATAAATGTTTGAATCTCCTGATCCACCTACCCCCATGTCTTTTCCTCACTCAATGCACCCAGCGATGGAACGTGGTGTAGTGCATGCATTGAGTCGATGTCGTTGATCAAATGCTCGTATGTGGCCATTACCTTTTCTAGGTCCTTGGATAGCTTATCTTTGGACTGCATTTTAATTTGAATCTGGACCTTGGCATCCTAGGTGTGGATCCAGTATTTCTTGGGCAAGTTCTCCGGAGCTTGCGGGTACCGACCTATCCATTCTATCATTCTATCCAATGCAGCGGAGGCTTCCCTCAGTTGCTCGCTCCTTTGCTTAGTCTCTGCTTGGGCTCTCAGTAGGGAAACTGTTTGTTTTATAGTGAACATTTCCCCATAAACCTGCCTCATGGTGACCTCCAATACTTCCAGCTCTCTTCAAACAGTGAGCGGTACCTCGTTAACAGGGGCAATTCTGTCTTGGAGCTGTTGAATCTCCTCCTTTAATGCTGTCTTTTCTTGCTCCACCCTTGCCTCCCTTTGCTAAAATTCTTGTAACTTATTTTGTAGAGAGAGAATCTCTCTACTCATTCGGCTTACATTTTCCTCCATGGCTGCGGCAAAAGCAGTGCCAACCGATGCTATCATTACTATGTTAGTCCTAGTATCCAGGACTATATCTTTCTCTATCGCGGTTGTGATTGGGGTAGAAGGGTTTCGTGCCAGACATCTCCTTTTCTCCTGTCAGATCTTGAAGGAGAATTGATCATATGTGAGCCTTGTGAGGTTAAATACTTCTTCTTCTTGCCCTTCATAAGAACTCGACTCAGAGAGTGCAAAACGTGTATTGACTACAGGCACTTCGATGGGCTGCAGCTCGGTTTGTGATTTTGTGATTGGAGGAGATGTTTCGATGTTCTTTGATATTCTATCCTCCTCTTCTTTTATTTTCCTTTCTTCCTCTTCTTTTTTATGCCACTCTATTTCTACCTTCTCCTGTTCTTCTTTTCGCTTACGCTCCGCTTCTGCCTTTTCCCGTTCGGCTTTCTGCTTGTGCTCTGCTTCTGCTGCTGCTTCCAGTTCTGCTTTCCGCTTGCACTCTGCTTCTGCCGCTGCTTCCTGCTCTTCTTTCTTCTTTCGTTCGGCCTCCACTTGATCTAATTCCCTTTTAAGCTGCCACTCCACCTCAGCCTCAGCCTCTTTCTCTTCCTTTCTTTTTCGGGCCTCTTCTGCCTGCTTCTTCTTTTGCTCTGCCTTCAGGTTCCTTTTACGCTTTTCTTCATCCTCTTTTTTCTTCTTTTCAGTTTCGTGCTGATCTTTGGCCTCTTTCTCTTTCTGTTAGGAGGTAGTGTTGTGCCATGTGCTGGTTCGAGGCTTCCTAACCTGAGAAGAAGAAGCACCTCCTAATTCACGGATTCTTTCCTCCAATGTGTGATCATCTGGATCTTCCTGATTGGACCACGCCCCTGGGGCAAGTTCCCTATCCGCGTTATACCAGTTTCTTTTCTCATCCTCATATGGGAATTCATTATGTTGGTAGTTCCATTTGAACTTAGCCCGCTTACAGTGATCACGGACTATCCTGTCTGGGTCATATGTTCGATGATCCAACGGCCCTAGGAAAAAACTTCTCATTTCTTCTGCCTCTGCCTCTACCTCTCTGAAATCCTTGACTGTGTAGGCACTGATGGTGAGAGGTAGTGTAGGCCACGGCTTCTTCTTACCTTTAGTCAAGACCTTAGAGAAGCCGGAAGTCATCTAGAAACAAACCTCCTGGAGGAGCATTTTATCTGTAACAAATCGGGGCATAGCATGGGGAGTCTTGTATGAACCAAAGACTCGAATAAAGGTATATTTGGCAAGAGGGAACCAATGTGCCACCTTGACTAACGTCTCCATGGCTCGCTAGGACATGCATGGAGTGTCTTGACCGAACAGTTTCTTGTAGAGCGGCGGGATGAAGACTTGTGAGATTGGCTCTATGTCTTGCTTATACCTACAGTCCCAAAATATTTTTGTCTCTATGTGAATTGGGCGCACCTTCTCTAGATCCCAGTTATGGGCCCATCCCATGAAGTGGCACCGGGAACAAACAACATCCAACAGGTAGGAAGCCATGTAGAATTCAGCGGAATATCCCTCCTCCGGTGCTAGTGCTGAGGATATGTTTGTCTGCAGAGATGCCATCAGCATGCTGGCTCAGTTGAAACGAGTGTCGTGAATAGTTACATAATTCATCATGGATACCCACGTGCCGCTGAAAGTGGTGGCATCGGGACGACCGTATAACCTGCAGAGCATAGCTGCCACCAGCTTGTATACCTTCCTGAGACCTGCCACTGGATATTCCTGATCCTTCTTGAATTTGAACTTTTTGGGCTCCTCCCACCACCCTCTCAGGGTATCTGTTATGGCAACTGCATGAGTGGAGGCCCATTATTTTGTGAAGGTCTGCTCCCGTTCCGGCAGTGCGTAGTAAAACTCAGCATCCGAGCCCTTGAGAGTCGCAAATGCTTTACCTTCATAGTCCCGAATTACCCATTTTTTGGGGTCGATGTTTTGTATGATCCACTCAATGACCTCCGCGCATGGGAATATAGCAGGGTGAGCACCTGCATAGTGGAGCTTCAACCTTTTAACTTGTAGATATACTTTCCGGTCGGGGAGGTCTTCTGGGAATTCTGACCAAGCAAATTCCTGGTATACTTGATACCATCTCATGCTGTCCCCTTTAGAAAATGTACACAAGGTGTCCCTGTAGATCGAGGGTGGGGACATTGGTATATCCATTTCTATGTCTTCTATTTCTGGGATCTTGTTTTTCCTACGGGCCACTGGAGGTCCCATGTCACTTAAGTCTGAAGAAACAAGAACACACTCTAAGTCTTCTTCAAAGTCACATGTCATGTTCATGAAAGAATCCCAGGATAAGAAAGATGCCATAATGATAAAATCCTAGGCACAGTTTATTAACTTTTCCCAACTAAAAACATAGGAAGGGGCGAGTTAGCGACCTGCGACTGGGTCGCTGGGTCGCCAAGGTCGCGAGGCTTAAGTTTTTAGCAGGAAGCAACCTTGCGCCTCACGACCGTGCGACCAGGTCGCGAGGTCGCTGGGTCACAAACGCCTGGCAGATTGAGGAAAGAGCGAATCTATGACTTGCGACTGGGTCGCTGGGTCGCAAACAACAGTCTGGAGGGTGGCTGCGACCTGGCGACTCAGCGACCAGGGTCGCGAGGTCACAAGGGTCGCGAAGTCGCAAGGGTCGGGAGTCGCACTAGGGATGGCCGGGTTTTTTCACACGCAACGTGGTGAATAGACCTCTCTTTAACTTTAAATAATGCAAGGCTAAGTGGGCCATCAAAATAGAGGAGGGGAAGCAGTTTCAGGAGAAGAACACATATCAAGGAAGCTGGATGAATTGTGGTTGCAAGACTGTGCAAGGAGGGGAAGTGTTAGGGAAATTTGGGAATCCCAAGTCTTAAAGGGTCAAGAGGAGGAATGATGGAAGGTTTTAAAGGCTAAGGTAGAAGTAACAGGGCAACAAAGTAAAAAAAAAGGGAAACTTCAAGAGGAAACGGCAACTTACCCGGGAAAATCGCGCTCCAGTCGGCCTGTCAGAACCGTTTTTTTTCTATCCGCCACACGCACAGAATGCGACCTAGCGACCCTAATATTTATAAAAGGGTCACGCGTGCAAGAAATTAATGAGGTCGCTAGGTCGCCCGTTACGTGTTTTGAGGAAGGCGTGACCTCGCGACCTTACGACCTCGCGACCTGGGGGGTCGCGATCTTGAAAAAATCCAAGAAATTTTTGACTTAGCGACTTAGCGACCTGAGAGGTCACTATGTCGCAGATTTGGGGAAAAGAACCATCTTGCGACTCAGCGACTCTTAACTTCTACAAATTTTAACTTAGCTTTTTTCGATGCTTAAGGGGCTCCAAAATTTTAGAGGGTAGATTTTGGAGGGTGTTGTAGAGGCTACAACAGGTTCCTTTTCGTAAAATATTCTCTTGAGTCCGAAAAGGCAGAAAATAATACTCAAGAGAACCTCTTAGCCATGTTCGACTAAGGTATTCATTTTTCATAAATAGTCTATCTCAATCCAGAAAAGGGTTAAACTTATACTAAGTAGATGTCTTTTGATTTACTTTAACGAGTTTGAAAATACAAGTGCTTGGCGATATTTTCATGTTTTGGGAGTCTAAAAAATATTTGAAAGAGGACTCCTCCTGGAGGAAAGAGTGGTATAAAGGATAGCAACTCATTATGATCACAATGGAACTACTCAAAAGAGATAGAGGTCAAGAATTTGGCTAATAAGACCACTCATCGCAGTGGTTCCTCAGGAAAGGGTAAAACAACCAAGTTAAAGTGTATGGTCATCCAAAAATATGGTGACGATGGAATGAGAAAAGCAAGGATCATCTGGCAGAAACATGTTGATAAAAATGGAAATCCCGAGGTATAGGATGAGAATGGTTTCATTTTTACACAAGCTTGAAACATGGGAAACTATCCTTCAAATTGGTTTCATTTTTACACAAGCTTGAAACGAAGAAAAACCATGCTTGAAATAAATTTGCATGCTCCCAACATAATGAATCAATTCTAGGCACATGCCCCCCAAGCTTCATGGCATTCACCTAAGGAGACTACTGGTCACTAACAAGTGGATGGAATGAAGGTTCATTTACGATATCAAGTGAAAGACTCGACTGGGAATTTACAAGATCTAATCAATGACTTGAATTGGAAGGGGATTTGTTTCATTTTTTAACTAGCTTCACATGGGAAAATAACTATGCTCCAAGGACCTTGTTTCATATTTTAGGGATCTTGACACAAGAAAATGATCTATGCTCTGGGACCCTTGTTTCATTTTTTAATGAGCTTGACACAATGAAAGGAACTATGCTCATGACACTTTGTTTCGTTTTTTAACTAGCTTGACAGAAGAAAAGGAACTCTGCTCTGGGACCTTTTTTTTAACGAGCTTGACACAAGAAAAGGAACTTTTCTATGGGACCTTGTTTCATTTTTTGACAAGATTTACACAAGAAAATATCTATGCTCAAGGGACGCCTTATTTCATTTTTTAACGAGTTTGACATAAGACAAGGAACTCTACTCCAGAGACCTTGATCATGACCTCCAAGAGGCCATGGATTCCAAGAGGTTCTTAGGATCCAAAGCTCCCAGTACATGATGCACTATATCACCTATTAGATCATCAGTAGAAGCGAGCATGGAACAAGTTTTCAGAAAATTAACTTGGGGTGGGGGAGATACCACTTGAATATAAGAATAATTTAGGGAATTTGATTTATTGGGAGTCAAATTAGGACCAAAGAATGAAATTGTTTCGCTGGTCACGATTCTTACTTCATGTGGGAAACACATCACATGAAAGAGTGAAGAGAAAAGATCCCCCATGTCATAAACATAGTCATGCCCAAGGAGTAAATTAAAATCCAAAGGGCCTTGGACTACCATCACATTTATATAGACAATATTTCTTCCTAAATTAATAGGAAACTAAGGAAGGATCCCTAATGGTTGACTCGTTCCTCTATTAAAGGAAAACAGATTTCTGGTAATAGGCACAAGTTACGGAGAAATGACATATTTCCAAGAAGTTGAGGACATAATACTAACATGCATGCCTTCTTCTATGAATATGCCAAGTATGGTTAAATTATAAGCCTATACTATGATCTGGAATGGCACGTAAGGAGGAATATGATATCCTTTTAGTCAACTCCAATCAAAGGAAGTGACCATACTACTTGGAGGGGATGTCTTGGGTACAGGAAAACTTCCCCCTTCTGCTATAGGAATCATAGAGATACTCCCTTGTGTTGTGGGAATGGGAGGATTACCCCCCTATGTCATGGGAATGGGGGGATTTCCCCATTGTGTCGTGGAACGGGAGGATTTCCCCCCTGTGTTGTCGCAATGGGAGGATTTCCCCCCAGTTCATTAGAACCTAAAGAAATGAGAAGAACATGAGAAGTATGAGACTAACTATCTAAGGGAAAAGTACAATCAACTGAAGGTAATATCGACTCAAACATTTTCTCAACTAGTGGTTGGTGGATAATGGACTCACGGGATTCACGTTCAGAGTGAGTGGGATTGATTGGATTCATATTCTGATCAATCACTTCATAAACTAGTGGAGGGTTGTGAGAAAGATTTTGATAACCATCCAGAAGATGAGGCTAAGAAGCTATAAGGGTTTCCAATACTCTTGAGGCTTCATATATATAAGGACAAAGGTGAATAGGATGATTCCCTTCACATAACCTACAGGGAAAAATTCACTTTCCCCTTCTTCCCATTGACCTTACTATCACTAGTGGATGGTTTATCAGCAGCATGATATCCAGATAATTTGAATGGGAATATTAGTAATGCTATGCTAAGATCCTGTTCAAAATATAGAAATTTGTGACTAAGGTTGTCCTCTAAATAGAAAGTAGAATTAAGTGGTGTTAAGTGTTTTTGGTGAATTATTATTATGGATTATTTTACATGACATAAAACATAGAATGAAAACATGCAATCATCAATCTTACACCAGCAATTTTTTAAGGAGTTCACCCCTACTAGGCTAGTACATCTCCTTGGATAAGCTCCAATAGCTTGATCCCTTCTCATTAAGCTTAATGAATGAAACAAGGAGTACATAAAATGCTGAAAAATGGAATGATAAGTTTCTCATATAAATAAAGATACTACTGCAAGTACATCATTCCATAATCATGCTAACCTTTAATCAAGCATGTAACAATCAACAAAATTAGGTATCTTACATCAAGATCCTAAACTCCAGCTTAAAAGAGCTACAATTGCACCTTAATAAACCATGTATCACATGAATAAAACTCTCCTTCAAAACATAAATAAGAAATAAGTATGAGAAGTTACAACACTGATGAATTTTTTTTTTCAAAAATAACTTGGAGAGTAACAATCCCTGCAAGGCCATCTTCAACATCCAACTTCTCCGTGAGTTGTTTCAACACCATGGTTGATCATGGCACCCTTTGGCTTCAACCTACAAAAAATACTATCTAGAGTGCTCTATGGATCCTGAGACCTATTCCATTAAGTCCAAAATTCCAAAAAATGGTACCTTAGCCCCTTTTTTCATCAAATTTGGTCGAAAACTCCAGGATTTATGACCTCTCCCAGTTTGCCCACTATTTTCTCCCCGAAATTGGCTAACTGGCGCTAAATTTGGCAAAATGGCACTAAAATTAGAAAATTTCGTCAAATTTGTTGGAACTGCCAGTTAAATCTAGTTTAACTTAATAAGTCTGCATTAGCGCTAATTAAACTGAGTTAGTGGTTAAACAGGCGCCCATTTAAAAAATCTGGATTAGCGTTAATTGATTACGGATTAATGTTAATTAAACAGGGTTAAGGAAAAGTAATTTGTGCTTATGGATAAGCGCCTATTCTCTTTCATCATAGTCACAGGTCTTGGTCATGTGTCTTTGGGGCTAGCCCCCACTCCCCCTATTAGTGCATCCATTAAAATTCAAATATATGCGGTGAAGTATATGGTTAACAAAATTGGTGTAGGCGGAGTGGTGGCGTGTCTTGTTAGCGAGGCGAAGGTCTCGTGTTTGACCCCCACCCGTTCCTTCTGGTCCATAAAAAAAATTTACCATGCCATGAGGAGGACACGTGGTGGCCCCAGGTTGAGCCACGTTCCCCCTCCTCATTGGCCCAACTACAACCAATGAAAAATTTCCAACACACCCTAAATTGCGCCAACCAAAAACTGCCACTTGGAAGTCACCCATTCGCTGAATGAAATAGTTGACCGAACATTGACCTGCCCAGTCAGCATGCCACGTCAGCAGTACGAACTGTTGACTAGGCTCCCTATCTGCATTATTTTTTCCAAATTTTTCTTGTTTATGAAAACGAACAGAACTCATTTCTGAAGCCATACGGAGTCCATTTCGCGTGAAACGAGTTGAATCGGATTCAGAAAGATGAACACTACACAATCGTTCAGGTTTCGTGTCATTCTGAGAACTTAAATTTTTGAGAAAAAATTTAGCTCCTGATCACTCTTCCCCACTGAAAATATTTTGGACCCCAAAATCTCACTTTCAGTTATTTAGCTTATGAAGGCTCAATTCCTCCATTCTTCCAAACTCGATCAAATCGACGCTTGTCGTGCCTTGACCTATACTTGGCTAGGCTTGTTTTCAAGCTGATATTGGAATACAAACTATTTGAATTCTAGTTCAATTTTCTTCTTGTCTTGTCCATGTTGCTATGGTCACGCACAACAACATCATTCCCAAGAATAATTCTCAAGGCGGCCTTCTACAAAATCTTCATCAAGGATAAGACCCCAAAAACAAACTATGACAATTGAACTAACAAGTTACACATAGTGAATACTTGTATAAATGAGTGCCTAACACATTAGTATCCTACTACATGTGCTGCTACTACTCATACAATTGTTTTAAAATGCTTTCTAAAAGCATAATTAGAAATGCATTTTTTTACAACATGGAAATAACTTGAAATCCAAATTTTTCATTAAAAATGACTATTCACAAGCCAAACTTCGCATGAAAATTATCTGAGAAAAACATTTTTGCATTTAAAGTGATTTATTTATGAATATCACCTTTTACAATAGTCCAACGATGGGACATGCAACTACTGCAAAACAATATTTACAACTTCAATTGGACAAATAGTCTGCCCACTTCTTACCCAACCAGGTAAGTGAACCCTCTATTTGTTCTTCCTCTTCTTCTGGAGTTGCATCAGGTATGGTTGTATCTTGCGCCACTCTTACCATGGTTGCTTCCTCTTCAGGTACATGTGCAACTTGCTTTCCCTTTCCAGGATAAAGATGTGGAAACAGCTTCCAACATTTTGAAACCCAATGTCCATTGATTTTGCAATGAGTGCAAAAGTTTCTTTGAACTCCTCTTGGCTCACATACCTCTGCCTTTGGATTAAATTTTCCCTTCTCGGGTTTCTTTCCTATACACATGTCCATTTTTGTAAGAATTTCTTCCTTATTTTCGCACTTATCTACACTATGGTTAGATGAATGGAAAAAAATACATGGAAATACATTCTTCAACAAGTTGTTCAAATTTGTATTTTATTTCCCATCTTGAAAAACATTTGATAAAACAAGATGTTTATACCTCTTTTGCTTGCTATTTGAATTTCTCTTCTTGAATGAAAAACTTGCATGGCGAGAAGAACTTTCATGGTGAGAAGAACTTAATTTCTTTTCTTCTTCATATTTTCCATCTCTCTCTAGAGATACCTTCAAGTATTCTTTGTATTTGAAGAACCAAGAAGGTACTAGTTCTGGATCCAAATTCCAACACCTTGCCTCCTCATGTCCTCTTTTGTGAAAAAAAGGTACATGATACACAATAATTGTCATCAGAAGACCATTCTTATGCCGCAACATAACCCAAGCCTTCATACTTAGGTATCTCTTTGGCTTCTATTGGATTCTTGATGCCTTGTTGGTTCACACCAATACCTCCTCCCTTGTAACCCATTTTATACAAGATCTTGGATCCAATTCCATTACCATAATTTTCAAAAGCTACAAAAGAACTTTCTTCAACACTTTTATGAAAAGAAGAAGCATGCAAATGCTTACCAATGGTTCCATCTTTTGTTTGAGGGACAAAGATGCTTGCAAACTCCCCTTTTTTCTTGGATGTGTCCACTTGGACTCTTTGGTTCTCTTCCTTCAGCTCCCCAAACTTAGGTACTAATTGAACCTCATCCTCCACATCATGTGGACAAAAGGAAAAAACATGTCCATCATATTTTTCTGAAGGACTTCCTACACATGCATCTTGCATAAGGAATGTAGAAAAACATGAAGTTTGCGGAGAGGATGGTGGCTTCACACCATTCTTGTCTATTTCTTCCTTTGAAGAACATTCTTCACTTGGAGGTGGTGTAGAGTTTTCACCATGCAACGTGGTGTTCCTCTCTTCATAGAGGACCTTCAGCATATCCGTCATTACTAGAAAATCCTTTCTAAAAGCTTTTATATCTTCTAACATCTTGGTAGACTCTCCTCCTTGGAACATCCTTTGTTTGAAGCCTCAATATGGAAATTTGAGGTGGAATTGGTGGTAGAGACTTGCTCTCCTTTCAAAAATATTTCTCCTCACTTGAGCTTCAAAACACAACACTTGCACAACAAACAAAACCTTCTTGCACAAATAAATCCATGTGCTCTGATACCAACTGATCAGAATGGGAATATTAGTAATGTTATGCTAAGATCCTATTCAAAATATAGAAATTCGTGACTAAGGTTTGTCCTCCAAATAGCAAGTAGAAATAGGCGGTGTTAAGTGTTTTTGATGAATTTTTGTTATGAATTATTTTACATGAAATCAAACATAGAATGAGAACATGTAATCATCAGTCTTACACCAGAAACTGTTTAAGGAGTTCACCCCTCTTGGGCTACATCTCCTTGGATCAGCTCCAATAGCTTGATCCCTTCTCATTAAGCTCAATAAATGAAACAAGGGGTACATCAAATGTTGAACAAGGGAATGGTAATTTTCTCCTACAAAGAAACATACTAATGCAAGTACATCATTCCATACGCATGCTAACCTTTATTCAAGCATGTAAAAATCAACAACATTAGGTATATTACATTAAGATCCTAAACTCCAGCTTCAAAGAGCTACAACTGCACCACAATACAAAATATGGCACATGATTAAAACTCTCCTTCAAAACATAAAGAAGAAAGAAGTATGATAAGTTATAGCACTGATGAATTTTCTGTTTTCAAAAATAACATGGAGAGTAGACAACCCCTGCAAGGCCATTTTCAACATCAAACTCCTCCATGAGTTGTTTCAACACCATGGTTGATCATGGAACCCTTTGGCTTCAACCTGAAAAAATCCTATCTAGAGTGCTCTATGGTTCCTGAGACCTGTTCCATTAAGTCTAGAATGCCCAAAAATGGTACCTTAGCCTCTTTTTGCATCGAACTTGGTCAAAAACTCCAGGATTTACAACCTCTCCTAGTTTTCCCACTATTTCCTCCCCAGAATTAGCTAAGTGGCGCTAAAATTAGTGAATCCCGTCGGATTTGTCGGAACTACCAGTTAAATCTAGGTTAACTTAATAAAACCACATTAGCACTAATTAAATTGGGTTAGTGGTTAAACTAGCGCCCATTTAAAAAATCTGGAGTAGTGTTAATTGATTATGGATTAAGGTTAATTAAACAGGGTTAAGGCTGAGTAATCCGCGCTTATGGATAAGAGCCTCTGCTCTTCCACCATAGTAACACATCTTGATCATGTGTCTTGGGGGCTAGCCCCCACTCCTCCCATTGGTGCGTCCATTAAACTTCAAATATATGCGGTGAAGTATATGGTTAAGAAACTTGGTGTAGGCAGAGTGGTGGCGTGTCTTGTTAGCGGGGCGGAGGTCTCGTGTTCGACCCCCGCCCGGTCCTTCCAGTCCATAAAAAACTTTTACCATGCCATGGGGAGGACATGTGGCAACCCCAGGCTGAGCCACGTGCCCCCTCCACATTGGCCCAACTGCAGCCAATGAAAAATTGCCAACACACCCTAAATTGCGCCAACCAACACCTGCCACTTGGAAGTCACCCATTCGGTGGAGGAAATAGTTGACCAAAAATTGACCTGCCTAGTCAGCATGCCAAGTCAGAAGTACGGACTGCTAATTGGGCTCCTTTTCTACATTTTTTTGCCAAAATTTTCTTGTTTATGAAAACAGGTAGAACTCATTTCTGAAGCCATACGGATTCCATTTCATGTGAAACGAGTTGCATCGGATTCATAACGACGAACACTATGCAGTCGTTTAGGTTTCATGTCATTCTGAGAAATTTGATTTTTGAGCAAAAAATTAGCTCCTGATCACTAGAGGTTCACGACAAAGACTCATGTGATCCTGTGGACCACACTTCTAACACTTTTGGAATACCAAGACAATCTCTTAGAAGGTAATCACCCTTATAAATCATGCAAGGAAATTTCACTTTTCAAGGCTTTTAAGGTTTCTCAACATCAGTTGCATCAGTACCAATGTTTGCCCCTTTGCTTTTTTTGTTTCTTCTAAATATTCCTTTTATTCTTCTTCATATCCACCTAGTTACTAGCTTTGAGGCTTTCACCAGACGAAGAGGAAGAAGACCGAACGGGTGGAGAAGGAAAAGGGTAAATGTTAGGATCAACATGAGGTTTATGTTTTTCAAGTGGAGGAATACTTGGTTGAGAATCAGCTTGGACATTCTGAACCAAAGAGGTCAAAAATAACCAAACTAGTAAACCAATGGTAAATTTGGGAAGCGACAACGTTGCCATATAAGGAGCACCAATATTTCTAAAAAGAGGAAAAGGACCAAGATTCCTATCAGAGGGGTTTCCTTGATTGGTGGACTCGGTAATTTCCATTAATCTCAAACTAAGATATACTAAGGAGTGGTTCCATAGTGAGGATGTTATTCCGCGATCAATTAATTGATTTTAGAAATTAAAGACACAAAATAAATCAAAGGGGTAACTAGGCAGAAGGGTTTACTAAGTAACTATGAACTGCAATATACCACATTAGTGAACCAAGGATCTATGTACTGGCAGGGAATCTCCTTGAATTTTGTGTTCAGTGTATCACAGTGTACAAGGCGACAAACTCAGTTACCTATGGAAAGATATCAACCTATAGGGGACTTCCAAAATATACCTGAAGGTACGTGGACGCGCATTTTTTAGTAGTGTTTTCTATTGCGTAATCGTTCGATGAGAGTGTTCTTTGACTGGTGAACTCGGTAATTTCCATTAGTCTAAAACTAAGATCTACTAAGGAGTGGTTCCACGATGAGGATGTTATTCCGCGATCAATTAATTAATTTTAGAAATTAAAGACACAAAATAAATCAAAAGGGTAACTAGGCAGAAGGGTTTACTAAGTAACTGTGAACTGCAATATACCACATTAGTGAACCAAGGATTTACGTACTGGCATGGAATCTCCTTGAATTTTTTGTTCAGTGTATCACAGTGTACAAGGTGGCCAACTCAACTACCTATGGTAAGATAGCAACCTATAGGGGACTTCCAAAATATACCTGAAGGTACATGGAAGCGCATTTTGTAGTAGTGTTTTCTTTTGTGTAATCGTTCGATGAGAGCATTCCCATATAATTATTATGCGTGTAGCACTACCTTATATACCTGAAGGTACGTGGAGAATGATCCTATACACTTACGTATGTCGAACAGGATATCACCCTTCGAATGAAACACTAGAAAAAACCACATATCCTACATTTAAAGATGTCAGAACATGTCTCTAGCATAGACCTCTAGATGCCATGTGTTAATGTTACAAATTCTCCTTAATATTGATTGAGTAAATTTTAAAGTTTACCTTGAATTAAGTTTCATTTTTCAAGGCTCAAAACTCGATGTCACTTGAACACACCTATGATGCAACTAATATGAAAAAAATAGCTCTTTTCATTTTCCTTTTAACAATGAAATGCCTAACTAAGTAGGGGAAGAAGAAATCAATCGACAATGCAAAAAAAAAGTGATGCAATAATCGATCTCCTCAACTTCACTATTCCAAATCAAATCCCTATATGTAAAGAAAATAATGAAAAATGGTGAGATTTTTATTTTTCTTTCCTCTTAATCTTCAAATGAAATGAAAACTAAGATGCAAAAATATTATTGATAAAATAAACCACACAAAATATGAATGTAATATAAATTTCTCCATTCCAATCAATAATCAAGAAAAATTTCACAAAGACTTAATTTCATAAGAAAAAAAAAAAGGAAAAAAAAAAATCTTACTAAAGGCTAATAAATCCAATGCAAACAAGAAAAGGATATACAACATCCACGTAGGATAATATAACATATCTATTCAATGAATTAGAACTCCAGTTAAATACACAAGTGAAAACATAATAGAACAGATATAGAAAAACAAGATACTCTTTGTATTGAAAAATATAGGAGAGATTTTACAACTATAAATAGTAGTTGACTTTGTAGATGTCTCTCCAAGTTGACTTGTCCTTCCATGTCACAAAGAACACCTCAAAATCAACCCTAATGTATGAATATGATGACTCCTTTAGGTACAAGGCAGTAGCATGAGGGCACTATCAATCTCCAAAAGCCAACCTTGAGGCTATGGAAGGCACCAAATATACAGTGTAAGAGTGGTAGTTTAGGATTTACCATTATGGGCTTGAGATCCACATATGATGGGAGCATGAACCTAAGGGATAAGAGGTGAAATCTAAAATATAGGATTAGATAGGATTTTATCTCTTTATCCATGGTAAATAGTTAAAACTACCTTGGAGTCTTCTAGAAGAGGAAGCTTCGGAATTATTTTTAATTTTCCCAAATTTCTAGAATCGGCACTTCTGTAGAAGGGAGAAACATGTACTGAACAGTGTAGGTGGAAAAGCATGTGACAAGCGTTGAACAGAGGTGGCTAAGGAGGCAAGGTGTGATGGAGCTAAAAAAGGTGTTTTTGAGCAATTTGTCCCAAAAACTCAGGCTTTTTGGAGAGGCCATTCTTAGGCCTTTGTGAAGGGATGATGACAACATGTCCATGGATATTGATTGATCTAGTTTATAGACCTATTTAACAGATGTGAAAAAATGGCTTATAACATATTTCCACCTAAATTCCAAATTCAGAAGTGGTATTTGATGACTGAATTTCTTTTCCTTGTGACAAGTCATGATCAAGAACAATTGGTCGAGATAAACATTTGTTACAATATATTTTCATCATGATATCATTGTTGAGGGATCCATACCCATGCTCAAAATATAATCCAATATTACATGTACAATAATAAATAAGTCTCGAACATTGATGACAGAGTGTGGACCCATGATCATATGAATATTTGTATGATCATAGCCATCATACTTTGGAATCTTGCATTAATCCTAAAATCACAACCCAGATAGATGAAACTAGATACAGGGTATTTTATCCCGTTCACTCGATCGGTCAACGTACAAGTCTAACCATGTGAATAAATGAGTTGGAGTCTAACATGGTAGACCCATCTGATTACCGGACGATGTTGTAATTCATTAACAAACACGAGAGAAACCATTGATGTTGCTAATGGCTCTCAAGGTAACATAGTACAATCTATGTGGTGTGAATAAATGAGCTAAATTCAAACACCACAGAGAATCTTTCGGTCAAAGACCAATGATGAAGAACTGTCACCACGAGCGAGGAAACTTACCATTAATTTATGCAAGCTCCAAGGTACCAAATGGATTTTATAAGTCAACTTCCTGGATGATGAGTTGATGTGGATAGGAAGTGATCCATGACTCCTACACCAAGGAAAGTGGGTCACTAAGTACCAACTTCAGTAGAATTTTCCTCATCTCATGGAGGCACTCAATGCAATGGGGACCATTGCTTCTTAAGGGGGGAGGACTGATTTAGGTGGATATTGGTGGCCACCCACCTATTCCATTTGGACCCCCACCACTGTTTCTTTCAGTTTCCTTAATTGTAGCATAATTTACTATTTTTGGCATGTTTTTGGGTCTTGAACTTTAGGAGACATTTTGAGGCCCTAAACAACATTTTTTTGGAAAACGGGAAAACCAATTACTTGCCTTCAGGGTTTTCATTCAAAATTTTTATACATACATACATACATACATACATACATACATACATACATACATATATATATATATATATATTTCTAATGAGGTAGTGTATGCGTCAAATGGAGATCGTATGTCAGAGTTACAACCCCAAGAAGTTGATGTACCAATTTACCCAAACGAGGCCCGAAGACTTTTGGAACTTCATCTCCCACGGTTAAAGTTTTGGATGTTTAGGGTTTTACATTATTTCTTAATAATATGATAGGTCTTTGAGCCTCACTGTAACACAATTAAGAAGGCATTTAGCCACCACATCTCTTCTCAGAGATAAGCTACCATCGCCTAGTCTAGTTTATTTCCATTATGCATTTAAATGGTTTTCAATGCTTTCTTATTAATGAATTGAAGTTATGTTTTTTCTTTATATATGTGTCTTTTTTCATATCTGTATTTCATTTCGTTCCTTCATAAATCTGTATCAATGGTATCAGAGCAGTCTTCTCTTTCTCTATTTTTTTGTGCATGTCCCCAACAAGGTTAGGGTATAAGGAGTTAGGACTTTATCTGGTTGAATCCTTGCAAGACAGTCCCCGCCAACACTGATAGTGATGCATGGGGGAAGAAAAGAAATATGAGGGAGTAGTAGATCCTATAAAATTGTTGCTTGAAGAAGCCCTTGAGTGGAAAAGGAATGATATGATGGATAACTTTGCTCAGATCCTTCGGTGGATGCCAACACGCGATGCATCTTCATCCAACATTCACTTCGAAGGCGCTACCCCTTCAAGGTAAAAGTTAAGTTTTACCTCCCTATATTTGAAGGTAAAATAAACACATATTTCGTAGATAAATGGTTAAATTTGTTGGAAGTATATCTTTGATTCATGATTTTTCCGATAGGGAAATTTAATTTTTCTCTCCTCAAAGATGCCCCCCGCGTCAAGCACTGGTGGGAATGTGAGCAGAAGGATGAGAGGGAACCCTCACTATTTTCAGTCGTACCCACTTGGAACTCCTTACGGGATGTCATCAAGGAACAATATTACCCTATCGGGAGCTATGAATATAAGTACATAAAATGGACCACACTGCGGCAGGCAAGGGAGCAAGATGTGTCAGAGTTCACAAATATTTTTCATACCCTTCGTAGGACCATGAAGATGAAGAACTACATAGGGAAGTGGTGTGAGTTCCACAATAGCCCCACTCATGACACAAGTGAGTGTCGTTCCAAATAGTCACAAGTGGTCGAGCTTAAGGCTTCAAAGTCAAATGCATGTTCTAACTCTTAGTTATACCTCGACAAGGGGAACGAAAAAGAGATGCATATTATTGATATAAAGCTCAGTTCCACCATTACCACCATTAAGGTCCTGAATATTGATCCTGAAGCGGAGTGTCTCTTCCACTCACAGATGTGGGTGAAGGGGTCGTCTTTGTAGTTCATTATCGACAGCGGGAGACAAAAGAACCTCATATCTGCAAAATTGGTTATTTTGTTGGATTTGCCGACCACACAACACCCGCATCCATACACCATCAGATGGCTCCAACAGGGACGATATCTCTGTGTCATCAAGTATTGTCATATTCCTTATAGAATCAAACCCTTCACGATGAGGTATTGTGTGATGTTGCTCCTCTTGGATTTTTTTATGTATTATATTAGGACAACCATACTTATGGAAGCATCATGTTGTGTATGATTCTAGTCCTAGCACTATTATTATTACTTTTGGAAATAATTTATACAGGATATCGGATGTAGCCTCGCCTACCTCCATCTCTTTCATCTCTGCAAAGCAATGCAGTAAGATCATCTCCTAGACCATGAAATTTTTTTTCTTTCTTATTTGCTCTCAAAATAAGGGGAATATCATTTCCATATCCATGACCCCCAAAAAAGGTTCCTCCATGCAGCAGAATCAGTTGGATAAGGTCATGGAAGAATACAGGGACACCTTCTCCTCACCCACAGGGGTATCGTTGCACTTCTAGATCAAGAATTCAATCGATCTGACCCCCGAAGCACCTCTACCCAATGGGCCGATATACCACTGCTCCATTCTGGAAAGTGAAGAGATCAAGAAACAAATATAGGAGTTGCTAAAAAAAAGGGCACATCCAACCAAATTTCTCACCTTATGGGAGCTCGATTGTACTTGTACATAAGAAGGATGGGGCCTGTACATTCTACATTGATTATTAGGAACTAAAAAAAATCATTGTCAGGAACAGGTATATAATCTCACGGATTAATGACCTTCTAGACCAGCTCAAGGGGGTCAAGTATTTCAGCAAGTTCGATTTGAATTCTGCCTATCACCAAGTACCAATACAACCCATGATATATGGAATACTACCTTCAAATCCAATGAATTCCTTTTTGAATGGTTTATAATGCCTTTCAGATTGAAAATTTCCCCTCCAAATTTTATGAGGCTGATGGATGACATCTTGTGTCCCTTCACCAACTCGTTCGTGTTTGTTTATATGGATGACATCCTCATATTCATCAAGAGTTGGGAACAACACTTGCAACACATTTGGTAGGTCCTTAAGATATTGCAACAACACAAATTGTGTGCCAACTTGGAGAAATGCACCTTTGGCATGAGTGAAGTCCAACATATGGGTTACATCATAGATGAGCAAGGCGTGCATATGGATCCATCCAAGATCTAATTCATTTGGGATTTTCCAACCCCAACCGTTCTAACAAAGCTTCACAACGTTTTGGGCCTTGTCAATTTTTATCAGAGGTTCGTGTTGGGATTCTCCCATATCACTTGGCCTTTAAGTTAGATTACCAAGAGCAGAGCGAAAGAAAATTTTTCCTAGTTTGAGTCCCAACATAAGGTGTTCATTGAGCTGAAGCATCACCTCTGCTCTGCACCAGTACTCACATTTCCAATCCTGCAACAACCATTTGAAATTGAGACAAACTCCTTTGACAATGCTATCTATGCAGTCCTCACCCAGCAAAGGAATCTTGTGGTCTATCATAGTGAGACACTTTCCGATACTATTCGGAAGTACCCCACCAATGATAAAGAGATGTATTCTATCATGTAGGATTTATCGTAATGGAAACATTACATTTTTGGAAATGATACAGTCATCCACACAGATCACCGAACTCTTCATTTTATTCAAACACAAGGGAAGTTACAAAACGATCACCATTAGAGGTGGTCTACATATCTACAACAATTTCACTTGAACATTAAATACAAGAAGGGAATCACCAATCATGTTGTATATTTTCTTAGTCATCCCTCAATTACAGCACTACCTACTTTTCTCAACTCTTTTGGTCATGAGACCTCTGGATGGTCGTAATTGTACAAAAATGATCCAGAGTTCGCCACCACGTAGCAGATGATATTGGATGGCAAGGAAGTTCCATATTTCCACCTCTATGATGCATTATTATGCTACCTGGGCCACCTTTGTGTTCCATCAAGCATGCATGCCAAGTTTATTTGGTAGGTGCACTACAGTTACGTCATAGGACACTTTGTTGTGGAGAAAATTGTGGTTGTATTGTAGAAGTATTTTTATTGGTCCAAATTTTGACATGATGTTGGAAAATATATCAGATCTTGCATTGTCTATGACATTTCCAAGCTAACCATCAATAATCAAGGCATGTACACTCCTCTTACTACTGCTAGCTAACCCTTTGAATCTATCTCCATGGACTATATGTCTGGTCTCCCTTCTACCAAGCATGGTAATGATTGTGTATTTGTGGTCATCAACAGATTCTCAAACATGGATATTTTGGAGGCGTGCACGAAGAGTATCGTAGTAGAGGACACTATTAATATCTTCTTTGAACAAGTGTGGGTGAATTTTGGGATCCCGCAAACCATTATATAAGATTGGGATAGAAGGTTCCTGAGCACATTTTGGTCAAGCCTTTGGACATTATTGGACACCAAGTCAATTTCATTCCATCCCCAGACTGATGGCCTAACAGAGGTCGTCAACGGGATGCTAGTGCACATACTTTACATGTATAACTCGAAGCATCCAAGAAACTAGGATGAGAGCCTTCCCTATGTGCAGCATAACTATAACATAGCTCTCCATATGTCGATTGGCCAGATTCCCTTTCAAGTGGGTCTGGGATTTCAACCATTTTGTTTGATTAATGTTGCCATGCCTCTTACGACTACATAGACAGAATCAACACATGTAAATTCTGAGGTCGGTAAAGCAACCAGGTTTATTGAATGAATCCATCACATCCACTAGTAGGTTCATGACATATTGGAAAATTCCAATTCCAAGTACAAGTAGTTATATGATCAACATCGAGTGTCGCACAAGTTTCATGTGGGCGACACATTTTGGTTGCATTTGGAGAAACGACACCTTATCGGATCCCATCAAAAGCTCATGCCACTCAAAGATGGCCCTTGCACCACCACTAAGGTTGTGGGATACAATGATTTTGAGCTCATCATTCCCCCATTCCTTGGCCTACACATAGTGTTCAATGTGGACCACCTTTGGCCATACTTTCCGCCATTCCTGGACACATCAAACATTGCAAAACAACTCACACCAATAGAGATAAACCCAGACTGCATGGAACAGGCCATAATTGATCTGATCATGGACATGCATATCAAGAACACTTTCCAGTAGAAGATTCAACTATATTAGGTTGTCAATGTTGCCGACTCCTACACCAAGGCAAGTGACTCACCAGGGACCAGGTTCAGCAGAAGTTTTCTCATCTCATGGAGGCACTCAACACAATAGGGACCACTTCTTCCTTAGGGGGGGGACTGATATAGGTGGATATTGGTGGCAACCCACCTATTCCACTAGGACCTCCACCATTGTTTCTTCAGTTTCCTTAATTTTATAATTGTTTACTATTTTTGGAATTTTTCAGGTCTTGAACTTCCTGAGTCGTTTTGTGGCTCTAAACAATGTTTTTTTTTTAGAAACAAACAAACCAATAAATTTTTGTAGTTTTTTTTGTAGTCGAAATTTTTGGTCCTCTTACATATTTTTCTAACAAGGTATCATATGCGTCAAATGGAGATCCTATGCCAAATTTATGACCCTAGGAAGTTCATGTACCAATTTACCCCAATGGGGCCCACAGACTTTTGGCGCTTCATCTCCTAGGGTTAGGTTTTTGGATGTTTAAGGTTTTCCATTGTCTCTAAATAATAAATAGGCCTTCGAGCCTCATTGTAACATAGTTCATAAGGCATGTAGTTGTCGCATCTCTTCTCAGACATAAGCTACCATCGTCTAACCTAGTTTATTTCCATTTTTCATGTAAACAATTTTCATTATTTTGTTATTAATTAATTGAAGTTTTATTTTTGTTGTATCTATGTGTTTTTTCTCATATATGTATTTCATTTCTTTCTTGCATAAATCCGAATCATTTATGTATAGGGTTAAAACCTACATTTGGTATCACAGTGGTTTTAGCTTCAAGGGAATGTCTTTGTTATTGATGGGTTTTTCTCAGGCCTATGGTAGAATTTGTTGCAGTGGGAGATCTACGGGATCGATCGTTGTGATGAAAGAAGATGGTGAATAGTGGAAATATAGGGATCGATAGATTCAATGTACAATTTTTTTAGTTGTGGAACATCAATATGGAGGATCACTTGGTCGATAGAGATCAATGGATCGATGTTGCTCTAGGTAGGACACTAACAGAAATGTTGGCAAAAGGCTGGGAAAAGTTAAATGTGAATGCAAAGAGAACAATAATATTGTGTCTCTCAAATTAAGTATTGTTGAATGTATCAGGGGAAGCTACGAAAAAAGGCTTTGTGGGACAATTTAGGGACTTTGTATCAATCTATGTCTTTGGTGAACAAACTGTTCGTGCAGAAAAAGTTGTATAACCTGAGGTTGAAGGATGGAGACTCAGTGACAGAGAATATAAATGCCTTAAATATTGTGGTAAGTCATTTTTTATCTGTTGATATTAAAATTTCAAATCAAGATAAGTGCAACAGTTTGTTGTGTTCTATACTAGACATGTGGGATATTTTCATTGTTTCTATAGGTATAAATACACTTACCTTGAAGTTTGATGAAATAGTCTCATATTTGTTGTTGGAGGAGATGAGATGAAAAAATGTGGAGAGTTACAATTGATATTCCTTGTTTGTAAGAAGATAGTCCCAAAATAGAAATATAAATAAGTCCTCAAGTTGGAGATCTAAATCTAGAGGGATATCTAAATCTCCAGGAAAACTTGTAAAGGTATGTTGGAAATGTGGAAAATAATGGTACTACAAAAAGGATTGAAAATCCTCGGATGCGGGTGTTAGCATGTAATAAAGAGGGTCACCACATGGCCGCAAGGATGTGGGACACCTGTCCTCATCACACATACGCACATGGCCACCCTACCCGGCTTAAATTCTGGTGCATAGGGAGTTTACTCACCGCCCTCGAACGTCCACCATCGACGTCCTCGCAACACTTTTCCATTAACTCTGTCCTCTGCTCATTTACTCTTATTGTCATGCCTCTGTCGCCCTCCATGGCCCATAAATATGTTATTCCTGCTTCTCGCTCTGGCATTCGTCTCTCCCTTTGGCTTCGTTCAGAAGCTCCTTGTGCCTCCGCCAAGCCCTTGTTCCACTGCTCAATTCCATACTCCACTACTTGCTTCACTCTGGCCTTCAGCTCTACCTTTGCTCCATGCCGCAACGTAGTGCTCCCTCAATCATCTCAGCCCCATTCCTATTCCTCCGCCATGCCCAGACTCCATTGCATGCGATGTCGCAGAGGCAGTGGATGCGTTCTTCCCTCCAGGCCACCCATCTCTGCCTCTACAGGCCAACTGGTGAATCTCTCAGTCGACTGGGCAGAACCAGATGTCTTGGACCCCATTAATCTGACTGCTCGCCTATCTCTCCACCTTCTTGAATCTCCCTCTGAAGCCTCTGGCTCCGGTCTTCACTCCAGGAAAATATGTTGCAAGTCCACCATCTCTCCCGCCTCCCACTTCTACCCCCGCAATATGGTGGTCTTTTCGGTTCAATAGGCCTTGAATAGTGATCATGGTAGCTCGAGCTTGGACGAGGATGGCACCAACGCAGATGCAGTGGCTCACGCGGCTTCCTCCCCTTCGCCAAGTGCCCACGTGGTGCTTCTTCCTCCATCGACAACCCAAGTGTCCAAGCAGGAGGACAATGACTCTTAATACACGTGCAAAATTGAGGAGAAGTCGTTCCAACCACCAGAAAAGGATAATAATTCTCCAAATTCTTAACTTATGGGTGCTTCTTTCT